>PVLC010009931.1:22754-52416 GCA_004027655.1 Graphiurus murinus
TCCCAGCATTCGGGAGGCTGAGACCGGAGGATCCGGGTTCGCGGCCAGCCTCAGCTACCTAGTGAGGCACTCCGCAACTTAGTGAGACTCGGTTTCAAAATAAAGAATAAAAAATAGGGCTGGGGGTATAGCTCGGAGGTAGAATGCCCCTGAGTTCAATCCCCAGTACCACAAAAAAAAAAAAAAAAAAAAAAAAAAACTACTAAGTGGTAAATTCCACAAATCTCATTCAGTTTTGAGTAGTCTAATGAAATCTTATGCCATTTCTCTCTTTTTTTATTTGAAATTTGATTAATGAGTTTGTCCAGACTACCTATGCTATAAATGCTATCTACCCATTGATCACTTAGCAGTCATCTCTGTTGTCAGATTGACTGTTATGGTACTAGAATGTTTGTGTTCAATTAATTCTTATTTTGTTTACCAGTGGTCCCATAATATGAGAATAACAATGCTGGAAATTAGTTTATGCCAAAGAGAAACTATACTGTGCTTTGTATAATTGAAATGTAAAATTTCTTGATATCTAAAGGCAACAAAAATCATATGCTGAAGTTGCTAAGATCTATGGTAGGAATAAATATTCTGTCTGTCAAATTGTGAAGAAGAAAAATAAAATTACTGATAATTTTTCTATAACATGACAAACTATGAAATCACAGCCATTGTACAAATGAGTGCTTAGTTAAGATAGAAATGCGTTAAATTGTGGGGTTCAGTACTATCTGTTGTTGCATTCATGAAGGGGTTTTGCAATATATACCACATGTATTAGAAGAGATTATTGTATATGAAAAGATGTTCAACATAACTAATCTTCCAGGAAATGTACACTAAAACCACAAATGTCTCCTCATACTTGTAAGAATGACAGTCATTTAATGGAGAGAAAGTAGGAAGTGTTGGATGAGATGTAGGGGAAAATAATTTCATACTTAGAAATGTAAATTAATAAAAAATTATGGGAAACTATAAAACAATTTTAAAAACATGGAAATGAAGCTAATATATAGATCCAACAATCACACTTTTGGTTATATATCAAAAAATAGAATCAGCTTATTAAAGAGAAGGCTGTATTGTGTTTATTTGTACATTATTCATGATAGCAAATATATGGAATCAACTTAAGTAGAGATCAATGGATAAAGAACATTTGGTGTGTATACATAATTGAATACTATTTATCCATTAAAAAGTAGAAAATTCTATCACTTGTAATAAAATATATAGACATGGTGGACATTCTGTTAAGTGAAATAAACTAGGAACTGAAAGATAAAGACTATATTATCTCATTTAAATATATAATAAAAAAGTTAAATTAATATAAGCAGAGAACATAATGATGGTTATCAGGGAATGAGGGATTTGAGATGTAGAAATATTTACCAAAGGGCACAAAGTTTCAAAGTTTCAACAATACAGGAGGAAAAATTTTCTAAAGATATATTTTACAACATGGGAGAGACCCTCGATAAACAAAGAAGTTGATTTAACCGAAAGGGATTGGGGGGGGGCGGGGACACCCTAATGTACATCAAGGTTACTCACTAAATTGAATCTGAGAGGGAGGGAGGGAGAGGGAGTGGGGGAGGAATTGGGGGAAGGGTTCAAATGAGAAATGTAGGCACATATGTCGTTTTCAGTTTGTACCTAACAAAGATGTCTGCTGACAATGTACGAATAATTATAAAAAAATTTTAAAAAAATCAAATTTGGCTATCATCCAGCTACAATATATGTTGCAAATAAATATGTAAAGGAAAGCAGAATTTGTTTTAATTCATTTTCTCCATTATCATGCCATCATTCACATACCCATGGACATGCACACACACACACACACACACACACACACACACACACACACACACAGAGAAAGATGGACAATCAAAACCTAAAACACATAAACAACTATATAAAAAAGCCTCCAAGCTTTGGGACCTGAATGAATTGACAGAAATAGTGAAAAAAAAAAAAAAAGATCCTGGTAAGGTGTTACTGTTAAACAGATATTAAACAGATAGACACTTCCTGCCATGGTCCTGGGATTTAATTCAAAGGGATATTAAGTAACTCTCCAAGAAGTTTGGGAAGTCAGGGGCAGAACCTGTAGACTGTTTCTTGGAATTATGCGCAATGGCAGCCTCTCAAACTTCCCCCATATTACAGGGGGATGGGATCAATAGATTAGACGTTGCTGTGTGCAACACACGTGTATCAGAGGCAATCTATCATTCTGAAATAGCACTAGTGAGTTTCTAGTGTTCCTGTAAGATGTGGGTGGCCAAATATCTCTGTATTTTCAAGAAGAGCACACAGAAATAATTGGAAACAACTGCTGGCAGATTTGAGAGTTAACATGATTATATACTCACATGTATGAGGATGGAGGGAGAGGGAGATGGAATAGGGAGGGAAATTCACTAAGTGATGTGTGCCTGTATACTTGTATCACTTTGAACCTCGCTATCATGTATAATTCAGAGGCAGAAATTTCGTCCTTGTTGGTTTTGTCTCTGGTAAGACTTCATAACAGAATATGTGTGGTAGGAAGATATCACATCTCAAAATAGAAGCCAGAGAGTGGTTTGGAGATTGTACTTTGTCACAACATACTCTCATGATAGCTCAGGGAAAGCTAACCCGAACTCTTCTAAGGGAAGCTTCCCCAACATCTGAAGGACCTCTGATTAGGAATCCTCTTCTCTTCTCTTCTCTTCTCTTCTCTTCTCTTCTCTTCTCTTCTCTTCTCTTCTCTTCTCTTCTCTTCTCTTCTTTCTCTCTCTTCTTTCTCTTCTCTTTTTCTTCTTCTTCTTCTTTCTCTTCTTCTTCTTCTTCTTTTCTCTCTCTCTCTCTCTCTCTCTCTCTCTCTCTCTCTCTCTCTCTCTCTCTCTCTCTCTCTCTCTCTCTCTCTCTCTCTCTCTCTCTCTCTCTTTGTGTTGTGTGTGGTACTACAGATTGAACCCAGAACCATTTTGACTCAGAGCCACACACCCCCAGCTCTACTTTAATTTTATTTTGAAACAGATCTCACTAAGTTGCAGAGAACCTCACTTAATTGCTGAGGCTGCCCTTGAAACAGTGATCCTCCTGTCTCAGCCTCCCAGGTACTGGGATTATAGGTGTGTGCCATCATGCTAAGCTAAGACCTCTTAATGCAGCCAGTGAGCACCTTGCTTCTCACACATGAACACATGGAGAATACACTCAAATCATATCCAAACTATTGCATTTTTTCATTTTATTAGAAGAGTTAATATCAGTAGCAGAGTTTTGTTTGCTGCTTCTTCTTCTTTTGTTTGGCAGCACGTTTATGAAGTTATGAATGATACATGTAGAAAAGTGGCTACCTCCCAAAGTAGAAAATAAATGAATAAAGTTCAAGAAAGAACACATTATCTAAGAGTATCTTCAATGCCATAATGGAAGAGGCTTTCTCACAAAGTCCTCAGATCATCCTGAGATTAGGAGTATTATTATCATATTTTCAAAACCCTTTATGTAACTATTGTATGTACCTTGTGAATTTGCATAATACTAGTTATCCATGTGAACTTTGACATTAAGAGCATCTCAGTGTTCTTTCAGAGTGTAAATTTTGGTTTTAGGTGGGACTAAAGAGAATATAGAGAGATTGCAAACCACTTGCAAACATCATGTGATAATTTTTCTGATAGCTCATAAAATGATACAAACTGTACTCTTATATATTAGGTGTTCTAAGCAGAGGAAAATATATTACAAGCACAATACAAGAGATCTATTTCCTATAAAATATTTATAGTATGCTCAGGGCCTTCCTTAACATCTACTTTAATAAAACTGTTGAGTTAGCTCAGTCAATAATTTGAGATGACAGCCGGGCGTGGTGGCGCACACTTGTAATCCCAGCATTCGGGAGGCTGAGACTGGAAGATCTGGGTTCACAGCCAGCCTCAGCTACCTAGTGAGGCACTCTGCAACTTAGTGAGATTGGTTTCAAAATAAAGAATAAAAAAAATATAGGGCTGGGGGTATAGCTCGGAGGTAGAATGCCCTGAGTTCAATCCCCAGTACCGCAAAAAAAAAAAAATAATAATAATAATAATTTGAGATGACTTCATATTTCTTTATATTTCACCACTGTCATTCTGCCTATATCTTAGGACTGTGAAGAGCTAGTCCTCAATTTTGAATAGAATCAATTAACCTAGTCATTGGTAAAGAGCAGACTTAGGGGAAGTGGTTATTGCTTAACTTTATACTTTTTTGAGTTCTAATTTTCTAAAGTACACTCTATTCACATATGTATTTTCATTCCTAAAAATCAATGATTTACTCATCTAATTTATTTAATTTTTTTTATTAGATTTGTTATAAAGATTCTTAATAAATTAACACAATTTCTTTAAATTTGAAAGATTATCTCTATTGTTATGATAATGTAAAAGAATTTCATGCAAACCTTTTTAAGCCGTTTAGCAATCATTATTTCCATATGTAGCCATTTCTAAATAATATATGAATAATATAGAAGAATGATTATTTCATGTCCTATGGATATATCTAGTCTTCATTATTTACCCATTTTCCCCATTTAATTCCTCAATAGAAAAGGAATTAAGTGAAAAAGTCCAGTCAGTCCTAAAGAACACATGTCCAGTGAAATTCTGCAATAAATTTTGAACTTAATTTATAATTCAAATTTTAGGGAAGTCTTTGGTGATGGCCTGAAGGTCAGTCTGAGAACCAGATATAAATCCTAATTGCCTGTGGCTATTTTAAGACTTATTTCTGAAGAAAAATTTTAAAACATGCTTGAGTGGGATCCCCTGAGGGGAGAGGAATTGTTTGGAAAAGGTTGAAGATGTTGTCTAATGCTGAGGAGGTCCAGAAAGATACAAGAAGTGAGATAAAAAAAGTCTAAAGATTTTACAACAGACTAAAAGTTTGAGAAAAAAAGAAAAAATGGCAATAATTATTTAAGAGCTTTAGGTTGAGCAAATGAAATGATGATCTTGCTACCAACTGAGTAGGACAGAATAAATGGAGCCAATGTAGCATGTTGTGTTTGAGATGGTGCTTAGATCTTCAGGTGGAAGTGAAGAACAGGTCATTTTTTCATTTATTTATAGAACTGGTAATATTTCTCTAAGAACCATGGACACAGAAACTTACTATCTCAGAAACTAGATAGATCACCAAGTGATTCAGAATACATAGAAAATAGGGCTTAGGAACAAGCCTCGAGGCAAACCGATATTAAGTTTTTTTATTTATTTATTTATTCTATATTGAAAGCTCATATAAATTTAACAGAATAGTATTTCATTGTAGCATATTTATATGTAAATATAACATTATTTAATTAATTTCAACCCTCAGTACTTTGCTTTGCCCGTCTCTCCTGTTTCTCTCTAGTTCCTTTCCTCTACTCTAATCATCTTTGGTCTCTATTTTCATGACATCTCCACCCTTTTTTTCCTTTTTACCTCTCTAAATTCTACATGAGAGAAAACATACAACCTTTTTTCGTAAATCTGACCTATTTTGCTTAATAAAATACTCTCTAGTGCCATCCATTCCCTGCAAATGACATAATTTCATTCTTCTTTATACAATTCCATTGTGTATATGGGAGTTATTTTATAGTATATTTCTATATTTTTTATTGATTCTCTCTTAATTGACATATATACTGGTTTTATAGCATAGCAGTTGTAAATTGTGATGCTCTAAACATGAACAAACATTTATCTCTAAAGTATGCTATCTTTACTTTCATTGAACAGATACCAAGGAGTGGTTTAATTTGTTTATCTAGAAATAATATTTTTCAATTTTTTAAAATTCTCCATACTGACTTCCGTAGCAGTTGTATTACATTACATTTCCATCAGTAGTGGATAAAAGTTTCTTTTTTTCTGCATTCTTACTGATATTTATTGTTATGCATATTTTTATAGTTATCATTCTAATTAGAGTGAGATGGGATCTCAGTGTAGTATTGATTTGCATTTCTATGATGGATAGAGATGTTGAAATTTTTAGTAAATTGATGGTCATTTGTACTTTTTTTCAGAAAAAAAAGTTTCTGTTTAGTTTATTTTTTCACTTATTGAATGGATTAGTTTTTTTGTTTTGTTTTGTTTTTGTTTGGTGTTGACTTCTTTGAGTTCTTTATATATTCTGGATTTTAAACCTCTGTTGATTGATAGAGTATCTGGTAAGAATTTTTCTCCCATTCTGCAGGTTATTTCTTCATGCTGTTGTTTTCTTGCTGTGCAGAGGCTTTTTAGATTGAAGCCATCCAAATTCTTCATTCTTGATATTATTTCCTGAGTTATAGGAATCCTATAAAGGAATCACTGCCTATGACCATTTGTTGGAGTGTTTACCCTATGCTCTTTTCTAGAAGTTCCAACTTTTCTGTTTTATTCCTAGGTCTTTGATCTATTTTTAATTGACACTAACACATAGATATCCAGTTTTCAAAGTACCATTTGGAAAATAGATTCTCTTTTCTCCAATGTATGTTTTTGGCACCTTGGTCAAGAATAAGATGACTATAGCTGTGTGGGTTTGCTTGGTGTCTTCATTTCTGATCCATTAATCTATTTGTTTAATTTTTAACAATACTAAGCTATTCTTTTTACTCTGGATTTATAATTTTAAGTTGAGTACTATCATGACTACAGCTTTATTCTTGTTGCTCAAAATTGTTTTAGCTATTCTAGCTCATTAATTCTTTCATAAAAAATTTGAAGATATTTTTTCTTCTGGTCTTAAAAGAATATTAATTCTGTCTGTTGCTGAACATGGGAGTTATGTCTGTCTTCTAATGTCTTCTTCAATGAATTTTTTTGGTGTTCTGTAATTTTTCTTGAAGGGTTCTTTCCTCTCTTTGATTATATTTATTCATAGGTAGATTTTGTAGCTATTGTGAATGGAATTTTTATGCCATGTGTATTTACTCTAGTTTTCCACTTTTTTGCATATTGCTATCAAAGTTTAATTATATTTGGATATTTATAGCTCCCCCATTATTTTCTCTTTCTCCCTCATTCTTCTAACCAAGCTAGCATGATCATCTCCATATTTTTAGTATCATTACAAATGAATACAGCAGTAAAGAGTGAACAATTTTTTTTTTATGTTTATGCTACTTACGCCTTTCCTGCTGCTAAATTTTAGCACCTTGGAATGGCATTTCACAACATTAAACAAAGCTATTTTATAAAAAGCAGTCACACTTTTTCAAAGAACATTTTATATCCCTGGTTTTCAATGTTTACAAATTAAATTTCTAAATTAGTAATATCCTATATCCAAGCTATGGCTATAACTCTGCTTCCCCAAGATGGGAGAGCAATTTGTCATAATTCTACCCTTACCCTTTCCAAGGACTCCAGAAACTCACAATTGTCATCTGGTTTGAAGATCAGAAATAGAGACACTATATCACCATATCACCAAGTCTGGTGAGAGGCACTGTGTAGTTATATGATTATTATATTATATGAACAAATACCAAGATTAATAATTCCAGAGGCTCAAAAGCCACTGCTCCAAAGAAAGATGAAAATACAATTTTGAAGCCTTTCCTTCTTAAAGCATTAAAGGAGCTATCTTATTAATTCCCCCTCTGCTGCAAAAGGACAAGTTGTAAGAATAAGGAACTCAGAATATTAACTAATTGACTGCTTTATTCCAGTAAATAAATTATATTGTAAGGTTCTTGGTGTTTGGAATGCTAAATATTGTGAAAAGGAATTGAAAGAACATTGTCTTGATCAACATTCTCATTGGCATAATTCAAAACAACTGACCACACAACTTAGAGGAAGGAAGTTTTTTTTTTTTTTTTTTTGCTCACAGATTCCAGAGTTCATTTTATGTCAGGCTGGTTCTGTGGAGCTCATGGCATAGCAGTGGGAAGCAGAGGGAAGAGCAAAGGTTCTGCTCTCATATAATGGAGGTGGGAAGCGAGAGAGAGAGAGAGAGAATGAGAGAGAGAGAGAGAGAGAGAGAGAGCAAGAGAAACCATAAACCCAAGCACAGCCCATGAGGCCTCATCCCAGGGATCCACTTTCTCCAACCACACCCCACCTGCCTAGTCGTAACCTAGTAAATCTCTTACAATTGACTTACCCACTGATGAGATTACAACACTTATAACTTAATTACATCTGCTCTAAACATTAATACATGGGCTCTTCAGAAGACATTCTATCTTTAACCGTAACAAACATGGAACAATTTTAATGGTTTTTTATCTGTGATTTAGAGCTACCATTTTTAAAACAAAAAAAAAAGAATTTTAAGATCATATATATGCTTATTTTAGAAATAATTATACAACTGCTCCAAATTAATCATACAAACATAACAACTAGATTGTTGACACAGTAAATACATTTGGGGCCATGGTATGTTTATCTATCTGGATAAATCATGTGATCCAACTCTTTTAACACCAGTTTTTGAGCTATGGGGTACTTTATACAATTGTTCCATTGTATAATAACCATTGTTAAGACATTTGGCTTCACTCCTCAAGTATTTCTGCTTTTAGCCAGAAAAATAATAAAGATTTATCATCTACCATAAATTGTGTTTATTTCTACAGAATATCCTAACATACTTGTTTTAAGGTACAATAATAGTTGTTGAATCATTTTATTTAATGTGAAATACAAGGCTGTGAAATGTGAGAACTGCCCACTAAGAAGTATTCAATAATTATATATGCATATGAGACTGCATTTATTTCTTAATATAGATATTTCACATTCACCCTAATAACTTCATGCAGTCTCTAGCTATGCTCAGCAGTATTTTTATGTAATACACCACTTAATTGGAATTTGGTGGTACCCAGTTTGAAAGAAAGGAAATGCAATTGGTGGATCAATGAAGACCATCATCTGATATTGTTTCATAAAAAAACAAAAGCTAATAGCTACTTTAATATATCCATCTTGCTCTCAGATGGAGAATATGTGATTATTCTTTTTATTTGATACAGCTTAATTTGGGGGAGATTATGAACATAAACTCTGGCCTCAAGAATAACTACAATTGAGAGTGTCATAATTTCCCCCTGAATTCCTTCCCTAAATTCCTTCACAAGAAAAGAGATGCATCAGAATCATACAGGAGCTTTTCCTAAAGCATATTTGAAGTCAGGGGTGGTGGTACATGCCTACAATCCCAGTATATGAAAGGCTGAGATAAGAGGATCACAAGTTTGAGGCCAGTTTCAACAAATTATCAAGGCCCTCATCAACTAAGCAAGATCCTGTTTCAAAATAAAAAATAAAATGGGGCTAGATGAGTAGCTCTGAAGTTTAAGCCTCTGAGTTCAATTGCCAGTATAACAAAACAAATGAATGAATGAATGAATGAATAAATGAATGAAAGAAAAATAAATAAATAAATGAATAAAGTAATTGAGATGCAGAAGTGAGTAATAAAATAGATGAACTACTTTGTTTGGTTTGGAAATGCAGCTTTCAAGCTACTTTTTCAGGAAGAATTAGCTACCCAGTCGTGTGTGTGCCTGTGTGCATTTGTACATCTTTAGTAACTCTTCATCCATGTTAACCTGGAGAGGATTCTAAAATATAGCTACTGAGGATAAAATAAAATAAAGCAAAATAAAAAAAAAAACAATCATGTTTAAAAGAAAGGAATATTAATAACAGCAATACTGACTTGTCTGAATCCTTATGAACAGAAGGAGCAAGATGCCAACTACAGCCCTGAGCTGGTATACTGGTAAAATTTTATTGTGCTAAATGCCATTTCTACAAGTGAGGATAAATTTTGCAGTTGAATAAGATATAAATATTGAGTGTGTTTATTTAAAAAAACAGCCAAGCATGATGGTTCACACCTACAATTCTTGTATTTGGGAGGTTAAGACAAGAGGATTGCAGGTTCCAGGACAGCCTCAACAACTTAGGGAGACCCTGTTCCAAAATTTAAAAAAAAAAAAAAAAAAAAAAAATATATATATATATATATATATATATATGGGGTGTAAGTCAGAGAGAGAATGGCCCTAGGTTCAATCCCCATTACAAAAAGTAAATTAAAAAATGAAATCAAAACTATCAAAGTAAGTAAGACATCTGAGGAAATTTTATTAGTTAAAAGGAAAAAAGTCTTCCATGTTGAACATATTTTCAAAGTATGGTGGAAAATACACGGATGCTTTGATTATGCCATGAATCTTACTTTAGTGTATTCATTATGTATGTGTTATTAGCTTAATGCATAAAGATACATTTTATATAATATATAGACATATATCATCTTTTAATAGTTATAATATAAATGGGAAGCACAGGAGCAGCATAAGGGTGAGGGATTTTTCACTGTCCCATTTCATGCTGGAACACCATTATCTAAAACTGCCTAACATAGTTTAAACACCTAATAAATATCTTGAATGATTTAGTACATGAATTGAATAGTTATTATTTTGACATTCTATGTAGCATATCTTTTACCCTTAAAATCAAAGTACTATTCTCCACCCAAAATATTCTTATTAGCATGAAAAACACTATAACATATATATAATTTTATTGTTTTTATTTGTTTAAATCTTCTTCTTTCTGACTATTCAAACCCTCTTGCAGTCATGTAGATCTGCAGCTCAGCATACAATATAGCATTCATTGACTATTGAAAACTAAACTCATTTCTCTTTAAGATCGATTTTTTCAATATTGTATAATGTAATACATTATAAAATTTTATTGTTTTGTAATTTGTTTAACAGTGTATTTTCAAATAATACATTATTGCAAGAATTTTGAATGTCTTGAGTAGGATAACTTGTATATTATTATTATTATTATTATTATTATCATCATCATCATCATCATCATCATCATCATCATCATCACCTATATCCTACAGCATTGTTTCAAATTGTATCCAGTAAACCTCTCATGAAATGGTCAGCAATCTTAACCACTGGAGGTTCAGAGAGCTCCACCTAGCAATTTGAGCCATGAGCTTCTATAGACCAGACACAGAAACAAGTTAGGTAAGTCCCTTGATCAGCTATAGCTAAGTATTTGTCCTCTTTAGACATGGTCTGAGGCATCCGTCTTATTTAGGCATGCTATGATGTGTCATCTGTCTGCAACTGACAGAATTTGGCTGCTTATAGTTGGCCACAACTCAGACATTTATTGTACTCCTAAATTAGGCTATAGTTCAATATGTAGGGATTCATGGAATGGAGACATTCTCAAGTCAAATTTAAGTAAATTTAGCAAGGATACTTCTTAAGAGTAAGGGAAAGAGGAGGGAATGGTAGCAGGTGCCACAGGGGAACAGACAGTGAATCCAAAAAATGTCCTCTTGAGGTTGTAGAAGGCAAGGAAACAGATCCTCCTCCATACCCATTTTTAGACTTCTGATCTCCAAAACTGAAAGATCTTAAACATATGTTGGCCTAAGTTACTTAAGCCACTGAATTTGTGAAAATGTGCTACAGAAGCAATAGGAAACTATACAAATATTTCCTTAAAACTTTCCCTCTTCACTTTAACTATGGAAAATTTCCCAGGGCAGACATATGAAAAATAGTATAGTTATGCTTTGTCACATAATTTATACTCCACAGTAACTCAAAAGTAAAGATTTCATGCCTACATAGATAACTTTATTACCCTTATCATATAATTTTTACTAAATATCATGCAAAATGTATTTTCTCATCTCTAAGTTTGATAGTTAAGTTTGCTTTGTTTTGTTAATATGGTAGCATACCACTACAGGTTTTTTTTTTTTTTTTTTTTCTTGAACACTATCGCTTTTGTCCGTTTTTGTAAGGAGCCACAATTTTTATATGTCCGCTTTTTCAATGCACACTACTGATATATATTTTGTATTTCAGGTATATGTGACTTGCCAGATACACAGTGGCCTTCCACTTTGTGTATTAAACTAAGTTTAAAATTGTCATCATCATAACAAATAAGAAGTGAATATCCTCTCAGTACAAGGGCTTCTTTATGAATATCTCTAACATTTGACAAATAGGACATGTATTTGATATCTTCTGATATATATTATATTTTGAACATATTAGATATTTGTCTCCTAATATATATTATATGTTAAATACATATGTATATGTAATGCATTCTTAATTTTCTGAATTGAAAAGTCTAAAAAATTCCTAAACACTAAGAACAGGCAATTTATTTGCTGCCTGCTGATAACTGTCATACTTTGAACTGTGTACAAATCAACTTTAATTTCCTTGAGCAGAGGCTTGAATTTTTGGTATCTGTTGCTATTAGGTATTTATACTTTGATGTTTCATGCCTCTCTATAATGTAGGTTAGAGTGTTTTCTGTTTTCTTAAGTGGTTTTGAATATGTTACTATTAGTTGTATGTTGTATGTTGGAACAAATTTTAGTTTACAGAACCGTATTTGGACTCATTGGTTAACAGAAATTCCACAGAGTCTCTTTAAACAAGACTTCTGTAGGACAAAGAAGACACTGAGGGCTGAATGTGAACCAAAAAAAAAAAATCCATACTACATTAGAAACCTGGTTTCAGGATTAATTGGAAGAAGGCTGCCTCAGGGTTGTTGCTTCTCAAACTTTCAATCGAAGAAGGCATACATTCAATCACTCATTCCACAAGTGTTTATTGAATGATGTGATACTGAAGACACTACTAATAACTTGAGTACACCACAAACAAGTTTCACATAGTTGTTGTAGACATTAAACAATCCAGTGATACAAAGACAATAAAATTCAAGCCAAAAATGTTTCCCAAACAACTAAAGAACTTAATTGTGGTAAATACAGAAAATAGAACAGGAGAATATAAGGCAGAAAAATGGGAAGGACTGGTGCTCTTTTCTCTAGATAAAACAGTAAAGATCTGTGCAAAGGAGGTGACCCAGAAATTGAGTAGCTTTGACAAAAAAGAGAAGGATTAAGCCCCATGGAGAAAGAAGGTAGAAATTTCCAAAAGGTGATATATTATACATAACTTTCTTCATTTAAAAACATGTGAATATATTTTTTAGCCAAAAATAGCTAGAACAAGTGAAAGGGAAAATGGGAGAGGGTGATATTAGACAAAGTTTGACAAGCTGAGACCAGAATTCAAAATTTTTTTTTTCAGGTAGTCATAAGAAGTGAAGATTCTCTGAGTATTGCAATGTGACATCACTTTTTAAGCAAGAAAGCAAATAACACAATTTATACTCTTAGAGATCATTCTCGCTATTGTGAGACAATAGATTCAACACAAATATTCCTATTTCAATGGTTAAAATGGTACTGATTTGTCATTTGAGTTTTAATTGTCATTAAACGACTAAAATTTACACCTGTAACTAACATCTGTAGTATCAACATAGTTTTCTTCTTAAAATTTTGGTAAAAGTGAGGTTACTCAAAGATTTTGATACATCTTCAGTTGTTTTGTTTTTATTTAAATAAAATGCTACTTTACACAAAAGATAAAAGCATGCCAAACATTATTTCTCTGTGTTTCCCTCTTAGGAAAGGTCACAAGCTATAATCAGTACCTAATTTTCTCATAGATTTTACTTACATTTATTTTTATAATACTTTTTATGTTATGTGCTTTGTTTCTTAATATAAAATAATAATTATGATTTTATAATGAATAATACATTTATTTTAATAATTTTATTGGTGCATTGCAATTATGTATCAAAAATTTAGGGACGGAGTGATGAGAACACACATGCACAAAATACTTGGTTCATTTCCTTCCAGATCCCATCCTTCTCTCTCCCTTTCCCCATACATATCAATGAGAATGGTATTGATAATTTCACATATGTATACAACATCATTTAAACTGTAACATTCATTATGTCTCTATCCCCACTTCTTCCTCTCCTAACCCCCCTCCATAGCTCTACTGGAGTCTCTCTTCATTTATCTGAATCTCTTGTTTCCCACTTTCTCTTTAGCTTCAACAAATGAGAGAAAACATATAACTACTCTCTTTCTGGGACTGACCAATATTATTTAGCATAATATCCTTGAATTCCATCAAATTTCCTTCAAATTACAAAATATTGTTCTTTATAGCTGACCAATATTCCATTGCTTGTATGTACCAGTTTTGTGATCCATTAATCTATTGATGAAGACCTAAGGCCAGTTCCAGAATTTGGATATTGTGAATTGTGCTGCTATAAACATGGATATACATTTATCATTATATTATTCTGACTTCAGGATAGAATTCTCTTGGGAAGATGCCCAGGTGTAAGTGATATACCTGAGTCGTACGGTGGTTTCATTCCCAGTCTTCTGAGAAACCTCCACACTCATGTCCATTGAAACTGTACTAGTTTGCAGTCCCACCAATAATGTATAAGAGTTCCTATATCTCCACATCCTTACCAGCATTTATTATTTTTTTGTTTTCTTGATTATTGACATTCTAACTAGAATTAGAATCTCATTGTAGTTTTGATTTGCATTTCCCTGATTGCTAATGATTTTGATCTTTTTTCATATATATGTAATTTTTCATTTAGTCATTTGTATTTCTTTTAAGAAGTGTCTATTAAGTTCAATTGCCTATTTTTTAATTGGGCTATTTGCTTTTTTTATGTTCTTTT
The DNA here is from genome assembly GCA_004027655.1 of Graphiurus murinus. Classification (NCBI taxonomy): domain Eukaryota; kingdom Metazoa; phylum Chordata; class Mammalia; order Rodentia; family Gliridae; genus Graphiurus; species Graphiurus murinus. Next base: position 37,397 of record PVLC010009931.1, read on the forward strand.
GTTGTTTTGGGGATTGAACCCAGTGGCATAGCACATCTGAACTACAACCCCAGCCCTATTATATTTTTATTCTGAAACAGGATCTCACTAAGTTGTGGAGGCCCTCACTAAGCTACTGAGGTTGGCCACTAACCTGCAATCCTCCTGTCTCAGTCTCCTGAGTACTGGGATTACAGGAGAGGGCCACTGCAATTAGCTAGGCTATTTGGATTTCTGAATTTTTTGAAGCTCTTATATATTCTAGATATTAATTTTCTGTCAGAGGAGTAAGATCTGTGAAAGTACTTCCATTCTATAGATTAACTCTTTGAACTCTTGATGGTTTCTTTTGCCATACAAAAGCTTTTTTTTTTTTTTTTTTTGTGGTACTGGAGATTGAACTCAGAGACATTTTACCTCCAAGCTACACCCTCAGCCTAATTTTATCTCTTATTTGAAAACAGGGTCTCACTAGGTTGATGAGTCTCACTACTTGCTGAGGCTGCCCTTGAACCTGTGATCTTCCTGTTTCAGCCTCTCAAGTACTGGGATTACAAGCATGCACCACCACTCCTCGCTGCACAAAAGCTTTTTAACTTAATGATATCCAACTTATCAATTCTCATTTTAATTTTCTAGGCTTTTAGGACATTTTTGAGAAAGTTTATACCAGAATCTCTATGTTGGTCCTATGTCCTCTTCTAGTAATTGCAATTTCTGACCTAATTTCTAGATCTTTGATCCATATTGAGTTGACACGTGCAGAGTTAGAGGCTGGAGTTTAATTCCATTATTCTGCAAATGAATAATCAGTTTTCCCAAAACCATTTCTTGAATATATTTCTTAACAGAAAGAGAAAGAGATCAGATATTAGATAATTGATTGCTAGCTATGTAGCACCCACTGAATTTTAACATTAAATAAATTAAAATCATAAAGTGCCTTCTTAGTAGACACTCTAACACTATTCTCATTTAAGATCAATACCTCTAATGACCTAGATATCAATAGATAAATAAAACTCTAGATAAATAACTGATTTTCATATGATAATGTATTTTCACTCTCAAATTAGGATAATGTACATTGACTTACCTAATATAAATAAATTATTAAAAACTTCCATTAAGTAATATTCAATTCAAGGCTGAATACAAACTATGCAGATAGGAATTTAAACATGAATCATTTCATAAAATAAGTGTCATTAGTATTAGTACTACCAGCAAAGATAACACTAATATCAAACTGAATAGGGGGCAGAAGGGAATGACATAGAAAAAAATGGGAATTAGTAGGAACAACAGCAACATAAGCATTGTTAGTTGTAGTGATAATTAAAGTGATATGTGAGCACAAGTATAATTGTTGCCAAAATTGTAGCTCTTTGGTCTCCAGCTTGGATAATATATGAATAATTTCTTTAATTCCTTCCATTGATTTCACTTGGGCGCCATCAATGTAGATAATTCAGAATATGTATTTCTAAGAAGGATGGTCGTGGTCACTTGTAAATTCAGTCAGAATTACTCTCAGTGACAACCTCAGTGATTTTATTCTGGTCAGAAGCAGTGAAGTTTAAATGAGTGATTAATTAATTAAACTTATATCATGAAATGCAATAAGACACTGAATACATTTCTCACCTATAAAACTAATTAATCTGAACTTGATTTGTCTTGTAAACACTTGGATCATAAAATAGAATTGACTTATAGAATTAAAGCAGATGGTATTCTTGTTTGCCTAATGATCTTTGTAGTGGGATGATTTAATAGAGGTCTATAAAATACAACTACCACAAAACTTTGTTTTGTGTACTAGAATGATATGTACATAGAATGAGACGTGTAAATTGTTTCAGCTGAAGAGATACTCTTTTTGCTAGAAATATTAGGTACCCATGCACATATTATTTTCTCTGCAGTAATTAAGTGTTATATAAAAATTTAGGGTTGACTATTTAACTAACAAGATATCTACATTTTTCAGTATTCTTCCAAGAAATTGTGAACCATTGCTCAAAGAACATTTCAGATATGAAAGCTAAACAAAGACAAACTTGGAAATCATGTAGTTATTTTTAAAATACTACTTATGATCTAGTAAATATCTAAATTTATATTTTGTTTTCATTTAGTTGCCTAGCATTAATTTACCAGTGCTAGTATAGCAACATTAATATTGATTTTCATCATCAGAAACATTTTTATGGTTGTTTCCTATTTTTAATTTTGTTGTTAAAAATAACAACATTTGAATTAAATCTTTATGTTAATGAGTTTAGGACTAGTTGACACCTTAATAAATCAGAAATACTAAATCTGTTCAGTTTACTCTAACTGCAATCAATGCTAATTTCCTTTTGGCTCAGCAATTTTATTTACTTTTGTATTGGAAGTTCAATTACTTCCAATTAGAGTTTCAATGTATTAAGATAAATGTGATATAGCACCTAAATTGTAAGACATAGAAGCTCAGTTTTTATTATTTTGTGTATTGGAACTTATTTAGAATATAATCTTTGGAAATAATAGGTTTATATTTGCCTGAAATAGTTTGTGTAAACATATGCTCACACATTCACTGACAGAACACACGTTTTGTATGATCACAAAATTATCTAGCAAAATTTGGAGTATTTTAAAACCACTGAAGTACAAATTCAAGCATAAATACAGTTAAAATAGATGTTATTCTATAGTTTTCTATATCCTTTCAATTTCTTAGTATTTCTGTTTTTAAATAGTGCAAAGTTATAGGATAGAAACAAATGACCATTTTTTGCAATTGTCTGGAATCCATTAATTTGTCTACTTTATATCTAAAATATGTTTGGTTTTTATCTTGAATTTATAAGAAAAATGGCATTTTTGTCATATTTGTTGTAACATTAAGAATGTTATACTTAAGTAGTCATTTAAAATTCCAATCTTTTTTAAATTATTGAAAATATTACACAGTAATAGTTTCAGAAAATTAGAGTGCCATTGTAGTTCCATTGTGATAAATATTTTACCATGTTAAATATTTATTTTATTTCATTTTTGTGGTACTGGGGATTAATCCTAGTGACATTCTATCTCCAATTTACATCCTTAGCCCTATTTTTTTATTCTTTATTTTGAAACAGAGTCTCATTAAGTTGTGAAGGGCCTCACTAAATAGCTGAGGCTGTCTGCAAACTTGCGATTCTACTGTCTCAACCTCCGAAGTACAAGTTTGTGTCACCACACCTGGCTCATATTAAATTTTATTTTATTTTTTTGTGGTAGTGGGAATTGAGCCCAGGGTTATTCTACCTCTGAGTTACACCCCCAGCCCTATTTTTTTATTCTTTGTTTTGAAATATGGTTTCACTAAGTTGTGTAAGGCCTCACTAAGTAGCTGAGACTGGCCACAAACCTGTGATCCTCCTGTCTCAGCCTCCCAAGTACTGGGATTACAAGAATGTGCCACCATGCCCAGCTTCATGTTAAATATTTTAAGTATTGCATATATATTATAAAGTGCATTATTTATGAGAAATAATTATTTCTTATTATTTTAAAATGATGATATTCTATAAATGAGATGTATTTCACTGGATATACCTTTCAAGTTAATGAAATTTATTTAAATTTTTGATTAATATACTAAATAAATTTTTCAGGAGCTCATAATATAACAAGAGATTCCCCCATATAATTCTTTATAACTTTTTGAGTTATTTCATTTTGCAACTTCCCTATATTAAAATATATTCACTTTAGATAAAAGTATAAAGTTTGGAGTTCTATAAGAAACCTGATTTTTGAAGTGGAAACTATAGTCACTTATGAAAGAAATATTTGATTTCTTTTTTTTTTTTTTTTTTTTTTTTTGCGGTACTGGGGATTGAACCCAGGGACATTCTACTTCCGAGCTATACCACCTGTCCTATTTTTTATTCTTTATTTTAAAACAGGGTCTCACTAAGTTGTGGAGGGCCTCACTAAGTAGCTGAGTAGCTGAGGCTGGAGGAGAACCTGGATCCTCCTGTCTCACCCTCCCAAGTACTGGGATTACAAGTGTGCACCACCACGCCCGGCTTTGAGATTTTTTAATATACTCTGATGCTCTTGATTACCTTCTGATATTTTACCTTTACTTTAATATATTCAAACTTGTTGTGCTTATAACATTAAAAATTGACATTCAATGAATCACAACTCTAATACTGAGCAATCATTTATAACTCTAATTCTGCCAGATATCTATTTCCTGAACAATAAATGTTAAAATATATGACCACAAGGACATGTAAATATGAACTCTGATTTATATTAGTATTGTTTTTTAAAAGACCTATAACTGCTCCTGATGTAAGTATAGAGAACTCAAAAAGAAAGATACTAATAATGATTCTTAAAGAGGATAGTAACATTTGGGGACTGAAATGCTGGTCAATTGGAGTTTTTCTGGTTAATAGTTAATTGAGGCATTTATCATGGAATCTAATTTGAATTCATTTAAATTTAAATTAATGTAAAAATAACTGTTCATTTTTTTTTTTTTTTTTTTTTTTTTTTGCGGAACTGGGGATTGAACTCAGGGGCATTCTACCTCTGAGCTATACCCCCAGCCCTATTTTTTTTTATTCTTTATTTTGAAACAGGGTCTCACTAAGTTGCGGAGTGCCTCACTAGGTAGCTGAGGCTGGCCGCGAACCCGGATCCTCAGGTCTCAGTCTCCCGAATGCTGGGATTACAAGCGTGCGCCACCACGTCCCGCTAACTGTTCATATTTTAATGTTAAAAGAATTTAACAAGTTTTGTTTACCTTCAAGCCAGTTTTTGATATAATCTTATTTTTAAAAATTAGATTGGAGCTGGGTGTGGTGGTGCATGCCTGTAATCCTAGTACTTGGGAGACTGAGGTCCAACAAGTTCACAGCCAAACTCAAGAACTTAATGAGGCCCTCTGCAACTTGGTGAAACCTTGTTTCAAAATAAAATAAAATAGTGCTGGGGGTGTAGCTAAGAAGTAGAATCTCTCTTGGTTCAATACCCAGTACAACACACACACACACACACACACACACACACACACACACACACACACACAATTATAATGGAAAACAAATATGATAGAGAACATGCAGTTTTTATTAGATTTTTAATTTAATTTATATACACGAATAAATATTCATTCTTTCTCTGTGTATATGCTTGTGTATATGTATGTGTGTGTATGTATATGTGTGTGTGTGTTCTCTTCATCCACTTTGAGCTAAAAATAACAATATCTGAGACTAGGTGATTTATCAAAAACAGATTCATTTCTTGAAGTTCTAGAATATGGAAAGTTTAAAACTGAGAGGCACCCACTTTTGGTAAGATCCCTTGTGCTATGTCATCCAGTGGTGACAGATGGAAGGGTAAAGGGGATAAAAGAGAGACAGAGACAAAGGGAAAGGGGCCAGATATATCCTTTTATGAAGAACCTAATATGTTATTATGATAACTAATTCATTCCTCTGTTGATTGTATTAGTCCCTTCTGGAGAGCAGCATCCTCATTGTCTAATCACCACTTAAAAGTCTCATTTCACAACACTGTTGCACTGGAGATTAAGTTTCCAACAGATGAACACGGGGGCCACATTTAAGCCATCGTAATCATTAAGGTATTTGTTAATCTCCCTATCTTCTCAATCTAGAAAAAGTTCTCTTTTTGTATATAAGGAACATTTAAAAATCTCTAGGCATTTGATAATCACTCGACTTAAGGATAAGCTCATTTTATTGTGAGGAAAATGCCCATTAATAATTATCTAAGAGATTATGACTACACTTGGAAATATGCAGTGAGATAGCTGGATGTGATGTAAAGCATACAGGAAGGATGTCCATGGTTAATTAAATTGCATTTCTTGATAAAACAGAATGTATGCCAATCAGATAGGAAGCTCTTACTCCATCTCCCTGCTAAGCATTTAAGACTGAAAAAAAAATATAAAGGACTATGTTGGGTTTAGCAGTATTACAGACGGATGTGAAGCACATCGCAAGGAGATAATACCATATTATTTTTCTGGAATCACAATGAGGGCATTCACCTTAAGAGGCTCCCTTTGATGTGGTATTTAAAATCACAAGTGAGGTATGTGTTCGGAATAAAATAAAACCGCAGGTGGTGTTTTGGTTCTCAAGTCCTTAATGCTTCAAATAGAAAGACTGAATTAACAGATGAAATAAAGAATCTGTATGGAGTCTGGAATAAACTGTTCAAATATTTAATTTTCCTGTTTAGATCCTATTACAATCAAAAAACACTATATGACAATAACAAGCAAGGTTTATGTAATTACTAACTAGTAAATAATTATCATTTGTCTGCTATTATTTTAATTTGAAGCTTCTTTTTTTTTTTAAGGATGGGTAAACTGTCTTTTTTGTTTTGTTTTGTTTTGTTTTGTTTTGTTTTTGAGATTTACTGGGGAACAAATCCCCTCACTTAGAATACATTTTATTGTACTTTCTTTAGACTGCTTTTTAAAAAAAATCGTTAAGTCCTTTCCTCCAGAGTGAATCTTGACCACAAAAGAGATATTTTCTTCTCTCTTTTCTTCACTGTATAAGGTAGTAACGCTCTGTAGATAATAAGGGGTAAAGGTTTGCATAGGTTCCCAAAAGATTTCTCCTGGTCATTCTCTTATGTAATGAAAGAAGAGAGAATATGTTTTACTTTTCAGCACAACTGATGCAAAGTTCAAATCATGTTACTGCCCTAATGATACTAAGAAATTATTGAAACAAATTAAAAAATATTGAAAGTTATTACAGACTGGTTATGTTAGTGAGTAATGGGAAAGCTTTTTATTTTTCCAGGAATGCAATGATGATATAGAACGGTGGGGATAAATAAAAGCCCTTTGGAGAATCATGAAAAAAATGTTATTGTTAGAGAAGTAAAATCAATATAAACTTGACAGATTTGAAAATAAAAATTGAAATAAAGACGTTCCAGGTAATTGTTCAAAAGTTTGTAAAAGTTATCAATTAAAAGTATATGCCCAAGGGCTGTTTCTCAAGAATGAGTAAAACTTTTATTGTGATTAAACTCATTATTAAAACCAGGAATATTGTGATTTATTATGACTTTGGTTTGTAAACTCGAAAAAATGTGCCTTCTAAGACAAAGATACAAACTTCCAGATGTATTTCTTACTACTGGCTCAGGAAAATAATGCCTGAAAATTTGTGAGAGTATTATGTGTTTGTTTCATTAAAATACCTAAGTAATTTAAAACCTCAATTGACTCTTTTCTGGTTTGTGGATCTTTATTTAGTTCTTTAGAAAACTGGTTAAGCATCATATTTTGAATAATTAAAAAAAACCAATATGTGTGCTTCTTAAATCACCTATTTGTATGTGTGTGATACTTGATAGTGATTTTGGGACATTTTCCCACTAAGCTATTCCCCAGCCCTTTTTGGTTTTTATTTTGAAAAAGGGTAATGCTAAATTAACACATTGACTTCAAACTTGCAACATTCCTGTCTGACTCCAACATACTGGGATTACAGGTTTATACCATCACATGGGGCTCGTGTGTGTGTGTGTGTGTGTGTGTGTGTGTGTGTGTGTGTGTGCGCGCACGCGTGCTGGATATTAAATCCAAGGACATTCTACATCCAAGCTACACCCAAAACACAACACTATTTTGTAAAAGTTGTATTAGAAAACAAGGTTTCACTAAGTTTCTAAGAGCCTCCATATATTGTTGAGGCTGGCTTCAAATCTGCATTCCTCCTATCTCAGCCTCCCAAGTACTGGGATTAAAGGTGAGTGCCACCAACAGCTGGCTCACCTGTGTGTGTGTGTGTGTGTGTGTGTGTGTGTGTGTGTGTGTGGTTTTTGTTTGTTTGTTTGTTTGTTTGTTTGTTTTTTTAAAGAGCAGCTGTAATAAAATATATATTTGAAGCTGGATGTGGTAGCCTCATTTCTAATTCCAGCAACTGGAGAAATTTATTGAGACCCTGTCCAAAATAAAATGGATGAGTATATAGCTCCAGGGTAAGGCCAACATGGGTTAAATCCTCAGTAATACATGCACACAAACACACACACACACACACACACACACACAGAAATATACTCATTCTCTCTCTCTCTCTCTCTCTCTCTCTCTCTCTATATATATATATATATATATATATATATGTATATATGTATATATATTCAAAAATTATGAAATAAATATATCTTTGATAGTTTTAATAGCTGTGCTTTTGGTTCTTCTGCAAATAAAATACATAGCAGAAATTTAGTACAAAGTGGTAGAATAAATTAGAAAAATGAGATATTAAATTAATAGGCCAATAGGCAAACACTTGTTCTCTCAAAAAGGTATAAACTCAGTTAAAATGCATTATTGTCTTATAGAATATGGGGCCAATGTTGTCATATATTCTGATTTTTTTGTGAGGGGGATGCTAGGGATTGAACTCAGGGACATTCTACCTCCGAGCTACACCCCCAGCTCCATTTTTTTATTCTTTATTTTGAAGCAGGGTCTCACTAAGTTGCAGAGGGCCTCACTAAGTAGCTGAGGCTGGCCACGAACCTGGATCCTCCTGTCTCAGCCTCCCAAGTGCTGGAATTACAAGCATACACCATCATGCCCAGCTATTCTGATTTTTAAAGAAAGAATAGCAATTTGGGTTTAATATCAAGTTTCTTAAGAGTTAGATGTAAGCAAAAATTGAGATGGTTTTGAATATTTTGTGTAAAACAAGAAATTATAATTGAAGTCCATATTTGGCCAACATGCTTTTGGATTTTCTTCTCAAAGAATTGGGACAAAAAGAGCAAAAGTGTGTTTTGAATGTACCATTCTTTTCACTGAGATTTATTGTTCATGTATGCAATTTATTCAACATTTAAAAATTCTTTATTTAAAAAAGACCTAATTTTCCATGTTATAAAATTAATTTTTTATTAAATATTTTATTGTTTTCGAATGGGCACTGCCTAAATATGCAGGTTGGCATTAGAGGTTATAGATAAGGTATATTGGGAGTTTAGAAGAAAGCATACTGTTTAATGGACACTGAAAATGTTTCCATAGAAGAGATAGCATTTGAATTTGAATGTTCTCATCCATTTTAGTTAAAAATTTAGTTTTAACTAAAACTATAGATAATAATTGAAATAAATGACATAATACTAATAATATTTGGAGTAAGATTCAAAGCTGTGTTAGTTAGTTGGTGATAAAACTATCAGAGCATGAATATTCATGAATTGCTATTTTGAGGTATACTAGTTTGAGCACTGATTATTCTATTAAGCCCTTATACTCATTCAAATTTCTCACATGCTGCTATTTACTAAATGTTATGCTGGCCTTGAAAGTTATAATGAATTTTTAATTGTGAAGTGCTGATATGGCTTTCTACTAACACTCAAAACCTATCCATCATCAACTATATGTTACTAACCAATTCCCTTTAGTTCCTGATCACCTGAAGCTTACCTATTCCTTTGAAAATTTATAATGTGAATTGTTTGAAACAATGGAAAAAACTCAATTTTGCTTTGGATTGCATCCTTATTATGGTTACTTAAATTACAATTTCTCATTTACATATAGTAACAGTTTAATTGGATTGTTATCTTAGTTTCTCCAGGGAAATCCATTCTGCATAAAAAACTCTGCATTTTAGGCTCACCCATGTTGATCCTGTTTATTTGCAAACATATATCTATTTATTATTCATTGAAAAACTGCCTGTTCATATTTTTGCATATTCTCATCTTTTAAGCTAAGAAAATCTTTGCAAATTATTTAAATATGCATAAGATTCTGTCACCTTCCCAATTAAAAATGTGCTATTAGCTTACCTAACAGATACTCTATGTTTACTTATGAATATAATTTTCTTACTTCTACATTTAAAGAGTCCATTTTATAAGTGAATATACCTAGCAGTGAAAATTACTTTGACAATAAGAGATTATATGTGCTTTTAACTGTCAGAATTTTTATTTTATTAGTACCGTGTTTTGGATCATATCACTTTCAGATTTCAATTTAGAACATTATAAAAGGAAAACAAAAGGTGAGTTAAGTAAAGGTAAAAGGTGAGAGAAAAAAAATTAAACTTAGAATGGTTGCAGGGTATTTAAATCGGTGCAAGAAGAGTTTTCCAAGCTCAGTAAAATTCTCTCCATCATGGAGTTAAATCATTTGGATTTTTAGTGTAAAGTTCAGTATCAATGAATATCTAGTATTTAGAAATTTTAAGTAAAATTTGAATACCATTAGCATAAGTTTTTAACCCAAATATATATTGGTTTTCAAACATAAAACTTGGTATACAAGAACTTTCAATATTTATATAAAATAAATATTGAAATACCAATCTCTTATCTTCATTACCAATCTCTTATCTTCATTAGATAAGAATCCTATTCAAAGATTTGAGATAGAAAATAGTCTTAAGAGTAATAATTAACTCTATGAATACAAGTACAAACAGTATTAGATAAAAAACAGCCTTGACTATTTACTGTATGTTTATCTTCATGTCTTGTTTCCATGTATCCAGTGCATGTGTAAACCACTATTTTCTAATAAAAGTTTCTTCTTGAGTTGCACAGTGGTTCATTCTGGATTCTCATTTACAATCTCTGGAGACCAATACTGGACTTTTAATTAAATGGCTTCCTAGTTTTTATATTCTCACCCATATACTAAAGTGTTGGAAATTCTATTTAGTAATAATTTATCTGGGTTAATGCTTTCCCTACTGTTAAAAGAAAATTAAATCACATTGGTCATTAGCTTTAGTACCAAATCCTATAGCATGAGTAATGATCCCCAAAACTTGGGTCTGAACCACTGTCATTTCAAAGAATAATGTTAAAAAATATTAAACCAACAAGTAAGTCAGAATGTATTTTAATATTAGAAAACACAGGTTGTGAGGAGAATGATACATGTGATCTTTGATTATTAGATCTCTTACCTAGGTGCAATTTACTTACTTCTCTAACTACCAATGATCCATGTGAAAACTAGGAGAGTGAGCTATACCACCTTAAGGGACATCATGGAAAGAAAATAAACAACAACCAAAAAGCGCAGCATAGGTCTTGTCCTAAATGAATGGCTTACCTACCTATTGATGATGAAAGAAAAGTTAGGCAAAGTGGAGTGGAATAGCAAATGTGTGGAGTTGGAGGGAAGTTGAAAACAGGAAAAGAAAGCACCAAATCTAAAAAGTGGAACAGGCTGAAAGCAGCATTAGAGATGAGATGATTTTTACATGCTTTTCCACTTTCAATATTCTATTGCACTACAAATGCAAATCAATCATGCCATATATACATAATATATAAGTTACATATTACAGATATATATATATATATACATATATATACATATATATGTATATATATATATATACATATATATATATATATATATTGTTTGTGCATGTATACTGGGAACAGGGGAATTGAACCCAAGGACATTCTATCTCTGAGCCACATCCCCATTCCTGTTTTATTTTTAAATTTTGAAACAGGATCTCGATAAATTGCTGAGGGTCTTGTTAAGTTGCTGAGTCTGGTATGGAAACTGTGATCCTTCTGTTTCAGCTTTCCAATTTTGGGACTACAGGTATGCTCTACCATATCTGGATTTACCTTACAATATAATCGTGTCTTAAATTTTGAATCTTTCCTAAATATTTGCAAAGTAAAACAATGAAGAGAGAAAACACATTACTAACTTCTCAAGTATCTATTTTCAGAAACAATGAAAACTGAATGTCACACAAACTAATGAATTCATGAAATATATTTGCATGGTTTTCATGCCCTTGATCATGAATGTCCCTAAATTTTCTGTGTCCTATTAAAATGAGTAATTGACCCTTAGAGAGAAGGAGAGAAGTTATTGACTTCTGGGCTACTAATGCAGTAAACACAGTAAAAAAGCTAATTTTTAGATTTGCACCATTTGCTTTTTGATGAGCTATGCTCATTAGTGAGTTATATAAAGTCCTTGAGCTTTAGTAACTCAGTAGTTCAAGGAGTAGCTATAGACAGGGAATGTTAGAATATACTTATAGAATTGTGTATACAATAAGTATTTGATTACTAACATAATCAATTGTGGCTTATTCAATGTCCTGCTAGTTCTAAGAAACTATAATAATAATTTAATTATTAAGATTAAGATATTATTTCATAAACAGATAAAATAACTTGCCTAAGATCAAGGTAAGAAAGAGTAGAAGAAATGTTCAAATCCAAGCAGTCCAACTTGAGAGCACGTGTTCTCAACAAGTATACTAGACCTTTTCTTAATTGATGTCATAATTTATATTATTAGTAGCAATATTTTATTTCCATGCTATTTTATCTAAGTAAAGGAGATTGTAGTAGTAGTATTGTTATATATTGTTTTAACACAGCATAATAAATGCTTACTTGAGTTTAGTACAAAATCTTAGGCTGAAACAAAAGAATATTCAAAAGATGCCCTAATTTTCATATTGTTTTATATTTAAGTTTGTGATGTATTTTGGGGGTGAAATATAAACAAAATAAAATTATTGTAATGAACTATTAATTAAATTTATATATGCAACCCAAATTACTTTTTGTGAATGTTTAAGGATCAAATATGTATAAGTAAATTACATTGAACCTAATAAATGAATAGATAATTCGAATTCTCTATTAAAGTTGATTATCAACTACACTAACATGTTCTCTACTTATGAGTCCTCTTTTTTCCATTGTTTTCATATTCCACTAGACCAACTAAATGTGGCTTCTGCCAATCATTCTAGTAAAAGCAATTTCATATCTCAAATATTATAAGTAAATTTAGGCATTATTTTATTTAAGTCCTGAGAGCAATTAACTATGTTATGCTTTACTGTGCTAATGTTTTCTTCCTACTTAGAATCACTCTATTAATTTTCCTAGCCACTTTGAGCACCTCTTGTGAGCCTATCTTCTCAATCTAGTTTCTATATTTTATTTATTTGAAGCCAAGCCCATCACTATTGTCTCCTTTCATGATTTCTCTCTCTAGAAGACTTGTATCTATTCTTATAATTCAATCATTTCATCTCTGCCAAAGGGGAAAAATACATTCACTGAGTTTCAAAGGTAGTTTATTGAGTGGCCAATATAGTATTCCTATTGGTAAATCTAAAAATTACTAGCCAGGCGTGGTGGCGCACGCTTGTAATCCCAGCATTCGGGAGGATCCGGGTTCGCGGCCAGCCTCAGCTACCTAGTGAGGCCCTCTGCAACTTAGTGAGATCCGGTTTCAAAATAAAGAATAAAAAATAGGGCTGAGGGTATAGCTCGGAGGTAGAATGCCCCTGAGTTCAATCCCCAGTACCGCAAAAAAATAAATAAATAAAAAATAAAAATAAATAAAAATTACTGAATAATCATGGTCAAAGTTAATCTCATTTTTTTCTAAATGGTGCTATGTAAAAACTGAACCTAAGCAGGGGGTTTTGGAGCAGGTAGTTCATTGGAATATGACTTCAGGAAGCAGAGTGTATGGTTGGAAAGAGTGAGAGTGAGTAAGGCAAAAAGAGATACATGTATTACTGACCTTATCCTGTATGAAGATCTTGTACTGTTGCTAATGATCCTACAAGAAACTCTGTAGAGATCACCAGATTAGTCTCAGTTAAGGGTGAAGCCTTATAAAAGGGATATGAAATTTCTGAAAGTTGAAAAAATGTTTTTTTTATTAAAAGATAGAATAAAATATTAAGGACTGAATGTTGGCTATTTTTTTCATCAGGCTGGCCTATAGACCATTATTCCTTTTCCAGGGAAAATTTATTTTTCTGGCCTCATGGAGGCTAAGACTCCTTTCAATCTTAAAAAATGTATCTTATTACAATTTACTTCTTTAGATATTGGGTAATAATGTATTTGTCACAGTGACTGTGATAAGTGGCCATCATTTTTCCTTTTGAAAAAAAAAACATAAAATTTATAGTGGATTGGCCAATGAATATTGTAAAGTTGAATCTCAGAGTATGATCTCTTTTTTCGTATGAGACTGCTCATGAGAGAGAGACCTTATTCTGCCATGTTCATTTTGTAGATCCATTAATAAGATAGAAATTGGATTGTTTATTTAGAAATAAAAAACTTGCCGGGCGTGGTGGCGCACGCTTGTAATCCCAGCATTCGGGAGGCCGAGACCGGAGGATCCGGGTTCGCGGCCAGCCTCAGCTACTTAGTGAGGCATTCCGCAACTTAGTGAGACCCGGTTTCAAAATAAAGAATAAAAAAAATAGGGCTGGGGGTGTAGCTCAGAGGTAGAATGCCCCTGAGTTCAAATCCCCAGTACCACAAAAAAAAAAAAAAAAAAACTACTTTTTGAAGTTAGTTTTTGATTCATCATATTCCTAGAAAAGTCTGCTTTGCTCCAAGAAATAAACAGGTTAATATCTTTCTCCATACTAATTCTTAATTTGGTAATTCTTCAATGCACAATTACAATATCAAAATAAACAGAATCAAAAGACAATCAAATAAAATAAAATTTATTATAATTAGATTATAACAATTAAAATGAATAAATACTAAATGCATTTTTTAAAAATGTCAGTTTATTTAAACAAGTTCTGATTTGAAATGAAACCAGAAACATCTTTTTAACTTAAGAAGTGGTAGATTTATCATATTTATTTGGCTATTTTGGTTGCTAAGCTATATGTTTATAGCTTTTTCTTAAACATAAGAAGTATGTATTAAAAAAAAATATATAGAGCCGGGCGTGGTGGCGCACGCTTGTAATCCCAGCATTCGGGAGGCTGAGACCGGAGGATCCGGGTTCGCGGCCAACCTCAGCTACCTAGTGAGGCACTCCGCAACTTAGTAGACTCGGTTTCAAAATAAAGAATAAAAAATAGGGCTGGGGGTGTAGCTCGGAGGTAGAATGCCCCTGAGTTCAATCCCCAGTACCGCAAAAAAAAAAAAAAAAAAAAAAAAAAAAAAAAAAAAAAAAAAAAAAAAAA
>PVLC010009932.1:0-52316 GCA_004027655.1 Graphiurus murinus
AGAAGATGGGGCATAGGAGGGTCTCCAGATGAAAAAGAGAGATCCTCAATAAGCAAAGAAGTTGGTTTAATTGTAGTGGATGCATGGGGCAGAGGGACACCCTAAAGCACATGATGTACCTACACAATCATAACAAGGTCACTCACTGAAGTGAACCTTAGGGGGAGGGAGGGGGAGGGAACGGGAATGGGGAGGGAATTGGGGAAGGGGTCAAATGAGAATTGTGTGCAAATATGTTGTTAACAATTTGTACTTAACAAAGATGTATGCTATATTGCACGAATTACTACAATAAAAATTAAAAAAAAAACAAAACAAAACTCCAAAGTAAGAGGTATAATCAAAGAAAAAAAAAAAAAGAAAAAAAGAAAAAAATCTACATTGAAGGATGTAACTTTTTATGGAAGTTTATGAATATAAATCATGGGGCAAATAAGTATGCCACACCTTGACCATTAGAACTATTGTCTTGTCTATATACCTTGTGGTATTAACACCCATTATTCTAAAATATCCCATAGTGGGTATGGAAGCTTGGACCCAATAAGTAATGAATTAAAATTAAATTAAATCTTTGCATTTACAAAACAGCTTGAAAAAATGGGACCCCCCAGAGGACCCTTCCCATTAAAATAGTTAATATGGCCCATCAAATAGTTAATAAGGATTGGATTGAAACATATGACATAATAAGTGAAGGAGTAATTATCCATTGAACAGTCCAGTTTAGCCTGTTCTTTTTCTTTTTTTTTTTTAACTACTGATAATTGAACCCAGGGGCATTCTGCCTCTGAGCTAAATCCTCAGCCATTTTTATTTTTTTGTTTTGAAACAAGGTCTCACTAGATTGCTGAGAGTCTTGCTAAATTGCTGAGGCAGTCCTCTGGTCTCAGCTTCCTAAGTACTGGGATTACAGGCATGTGCCACCATGCCTGGTTTAGCCTATTCTTAATCATGAAATGAGTAAGTGGTGTCTCATGGTGTATTTTTGCAACCTTAATCCTGTGATTCCATATATTAAGGCCCCTATATCCAATCTTGTTGAAATTACTGGCTCCTTCCAATATTCACCAGAAAATATTTTGCCTTTATAAATTTAGCTGATTTGTTCTGTTTAGTGCCTATATCAACAGCCTTTCAGCTGGAGTTTGTTTTCACCTCCAAAGGGACAGGATATACATTCATCATTTGCCAGCACTATCTTAACTGTATCTGCCTTTCTCCAAAAGTACAGGTATGACATTGCATAAATTATATCATCCTCCAAAGAAATTTGCTTGATATACTCATTAAGAATCCTCACCAAGGGGAGGAGTCATTGTCCCACACATAGTATAAAGTCCTGCCACCTTAGTTAAATACTTTAAATTATTTGACAGAGCAATAACTACTACATCCCTGGCATGTCAAGACACAAATATTGACCCTCTTGTTACCCATAATGTTAACCCAAGCTCAGCATCTTTTACTCCTGTTTGGATTCTGGTGGCAACATATTCATCATTTGCCAATTTTTCTTAATCTCACCAAGGACCATCACTTCCAAATTGGCTCAACCTGAATGGGGCTTCCCCAACAAAAAAATATAGGATCCATCCTAATCTAAATCAATGAAAAATCTTGCTAGTGCCCCTAAGAGATTCTTTCATCGTAGAGGCTTTAGTAATCTTCTCTCATGTTCCCTGGGATCTCCGGACAACCCATGAAAGGCTTATGTTGATGAGGGGCTTGATATAAGAATCCTGCTCTCTTTGCTTTGCACTATACACCATAAGAGTGACAAAAACCAGACATATACTAATGCACAAAGTAACATATATCAATATATGTCCAATTGATTCTCATTATTTTTGACAGTTATATTTTATAAAATCACTGTGAGTACTGACTTAGTGAATATTAAACCTTTGTTCCTATAGTAAATACAGGGTTATGTCCCTGTGGCCCTCTTGTTACATTTTTATCAACCAGTCAATAAATAACCTTGTTTTATGTTTGTTTCTGTTTAAATCACATTTAATGTACATTACTGATTCACTTATGTTGATATTTAATATATATTGTTGGCTTGTTTAGATTGAAGAACATATATTTTCTCCATAAGTCACATCACAGCCTTCTTGTGCTTATAGTAACACTAGACAGCACTTTAGCACTATGCTTAGGGGGTGTTGTAAACAGGGAAATCATTAACAAAAAGCATAAATACTAAATAGAATTTTACTAAATATACTGCAAAAAGTATTCTTGTATATAATATCAGAACTGAGATTAAAAAGCAGAGCATTGCCTTGTCCAACCTCAGTTGGGAACACGTGCATCAGACATCTCAAGGTTTTTGCTGTTTTTATACATGTTCATGAATGAACTCCAAAGCACTGTGAGTATCGATTTGGAGGTTACAAATAAGTTTGTAAGTAGGCCAATTCTCATATGGGGAATTTACAAATAATGAATGCCATTGAAATGTACTAAGGCTATAGTACAAGGCCACAACAGGATACTCCTTATTCCCTTTGGAGTTTCAGACATTACTGTTATGACCAAGGCTTTCATTTCACTTCTGAGATTACATAATGTTGGGCTCTTGAAGAAAGCATTCAATGGAACTTCTCCCTTCCTTACAGGTTTCAGGCAGCTGGTTTAATTGACAGGCATAATGGGCTTTTAAAAGATCTCCTTTTTTGTGGTACTGGGAATTGAACACAGGGGCATTCTAACTTTGAGCTACATCCCTAGCTCTATTTTTATTTTATTTTATTATTTTTCTGTGGAACTAGGGATTGAACCTAGAGGAATTCTACATTTGAGCTACACACCCAGCCCATTTTATATCTTATTTGGAAACAGTATGGCTAGGTTGATGAGAATCTCACTACTTGCTGAGGCTGTCCTCGAACCTGTGATCCTCCTGTCTCAGCCTCCCAAATACTGGGATTACAAGAGTGTGTCACCATGCCTGGCTTATTTTTTATTTTGAAATAAGGTCTCACTAAGTTTCTACAAGCATCACTAAGTTGCTGAGGCTGGCCTTGAGCCTGTGATCCTCCCATCTCAGCCTCCCAAGTACTGGGATTACAGGCATGTGCCACCATACCTGGCTCAAGAACTCCTTTTAAGTTACAAAGTGACATTCCTCTAGGTGTTACTATTACCACAGTCATTAATTAGTCTAACTATGCCTTCTAAGACCTGTGTTCCCTGTACTAATGCCATACAGATCCCTTGATTTCCTTTATTGGCCATAAAGAGGGATACCTCTGAAATTCATGTTTTTGATAACCACCTCACACCATGTGGCTCTCTCCATGCCTCCCTAGAAATCTCAGTCATCACAAGGATTTATATTGATGTGAAGAGATCAAAGAGTCAATTACGGTACAAGGCCTAAATTAATATTAATATGTGCTGCCTTTACATCTGGTAAAATTGACAGGGCCTCAAATGGCCTAACTTAAAGTTTCATGCCCCACTTCATGCTTGCAGGTTAGATTCCCTAGCTTAATAGCACCCCTTATTAAATGGACTGGATGTAGTTACTGCTAAAGAGTTTCAAACAGTCTAGTCATATCCTTCCCTAGGGACCAGGGACACTTCATCCTTTTAATACCACAAAGTTTATATGCCTCCTACAGATCTGGGTTGTTTACTATATTCCTGTGTGCAACCCAGTGTGGCACTCTGTAGTGAGCTGTGCTTTCTTCAGGGCTGTAAATGTATGTGACATATAAATTGCTATTGATATGATTTATCCCATGTTGGATGTCAGGTGTTTGGCTATTTCATAAAGCTTGAGGCAGAAGTACCTCAACAACAGGGTGAAAAGGAATTGTAACAGGAGTACAGGATGATGGTCAAGACACAAAATATAGACAGCAGAAACATCTGTTTGAGTCTAAGTTTTAACCCATACCCAGGACATGTGTGTCTGTATATGTATGTGCCTGTGACATGTATGTTGAGAGACTGGGGGATACTTTTTGATGCCACTGTTAGAAGTGATTGACTCAGCCTCTTCAGAGACCAGACATGGCCGAATAAATGGGTCGCCAGAGATAGATATGTTTTTGTACTTACCCTTTTAAAACATTTAGAGATATAGGGTATTTTTCTGTTTGATTTCAAATGTGTTTGAGTCTGCTAATATCTAAGCAGTATTAAACAGTGATCCATTTACATGTAGATCACACAGAAATATATATTTGCTGTAGCCACAGGTCCTGAGCATTGACACATAATTAAAGTGTGGTTGGAACCGGGTGGAAATGTGTTGATTTAATTCAAGAGTAATTCGTAATTCACACACACACACACACACACACACACACACACACACACACCATTTTGGAATATTGCAAAATGAAATTTTATGATGAAGGAAAATCAAGAATAAGTTTTTACGTGATAAACCAGAAATGAATGTGTACTGAGGACTAACAAGGATAGTTGAGCAAGCTGCAAGCCAGACAGGCCTCCAGTTTCTTACAGTCCCACATGAGACTATTAGTGAATACACACACACACACACACACACACACACACACACACACACACACACACACCGAGAATTCCAGGGACTGGAATTCTTTGGTAAGTATATGGAATTCTAAGAGTCCAAGTGGTACTCAGGGCCTGTTTGTATCCATAAACTGTTTTTGGAGGTAAATAGCACTGATGATGACATCAGGTATCTTGAGTGAGTGAATCAGAGATCTCTGAAAAAGTCAGCCTTCTTCAGGGCTACAACTGGATACTTCTATGTATTCACCCCAGACGTCCAAGCTGGAAACACAAAATAAGTGAGAGAAATGCCAGCTCCCAGGAAAAATGGTTTTGTGAAGACAGCTTTTAGCCTCAGAAATCCAAAATGGCTTCATTGGGTGAAGTTCACAATTTTCTGCTATGTGAGCAAGGCTATCTCACTGTATCATATGCTACATACCCAGCCCTGAAAACAGAAGCATATACGAGTAAGTTTGACATGGATATGGCAATAAGATGCCTCAGATCCAGGTTAGGTAAGGGAAATGTGACTTTAAGCCTGATAGTTGGTTCAACTCAGGAGGGAACTGAGGATGAAAGATTACTTTTCCTAGGTGAATCAGGTAGCCCCAGAAGGAGGTACCTGTGAAACTGGAGAGCTTTGTTCATGATGATTGCATGATGGAGCTCAGCTCAGCGTTTCTGAGCCCATTCTCTGCTCAGATTGTATCTAAGCTTGTCAGATTCTCTTTTTCTTAATAAATTGTCTTGTGGCTTTTTGGGGGAGACCTTTTTATCTCCCACTGAGCCACAGGAACCCCAATGCTGCTACCCAATGTTGCTGCCTGTGTTTCCTTTATTCTATATCTAGTCTAGATTTTCCCAAGGTCTTTCTACTTCATGTAGATCTGCTACTTTAATTCACTCTCAGGGAGCTGCTACAATGCTGTGGGTTCCTATGATCCACCATTTTTCTATATTTTGCTGTTTATTTTTTGAGAAGCAATGTGGCATTTACTGATGACCACTGACCTCTCTGTTAAAGAAAAAACTGTAGAGCTGGTCGTGGTGGCTCACGCTTGTAATCCCAGTGCTTGGGAGGCTAAGATGGCAGGATCGCAGGTTCGCAGCTAGCCCCAGCTACTTAGTGAGGCCCTCTGTAACTTAGTGAGACCCTGCTTCAAAATAAAGATTAAAAAAATAGGGCTGGGGGTGTGGCTTGGAGGTAGAATGCCCCTGGGTTCAATCCCCAGTACCATGGGAAAAAAGAAAAAACTGTAAATGAGGCTATGGTTCAAAAGTTTGGAGCAGGGTGCTGACAGGATATGATGTCCATCTGAGACCAAGTTTTAGATGTTAGCCAAATCCACACACTTGAGACCTTTGTGTTATGTTTAATAGAGTTGAATAATAAAAAAAGCAGTCCAGCCAGTAAATTGACCAGTGGCATTCCCCAGGCTCTGTCTCTATATCTCTCCTACGAAGACCTGCAATGGAGCACTCCTAAACCTCTCGTCCCCAGGCCTTTTGCTCTGCCCCTGGGAATTTCTCGTGCTTCTCTACTTTTATATGCAAGAAGCCATCTGCTCTTTTGACACTTCATTGTGGGGGCATAAAGCCTAAAGCAAAAACTCTGAATGGTTAGAGAAATTAAATTCCACCTGCTATTCTCCATATGGAAGGGTCTTGAGCATAAATTTCTTATACCCTATCCATTCCCCATATTCACTTTGTTCAAAACTGAGTGCATAGTTTTTTCTGTCTTTTCTACTTCATTTACCCATATGTTTCTCTCAATTAAAATTCTTTAATTTGGGAGAATTCTTCAATTCCCACCAATTGGTTCTATCTCTGGAAAACATTGCAACTCTGTTCTATTGATCTTAATTAAGTCCCTCATATCAGGTTTTATCATCTTGCTCCTGAACTACTGCATCTTAAAAGCCAAACCATCACTTTGGGCCCTGAATTGAGAGGTGGATCACTTGACTATTGCTTTCCCTTTCCTACGTTGTGTTGCTTCCTTCACAGTGTGAGCACATAAGATAGAGTCCATAGATTCCAAGATGAATGTGCATATGGGGACTGGGAAGTTGGGGTAGAGAAAGAAGAATGCAGGCTCCTTCAATAACATTACTCTACAAGTAGTGCCTCTTCTAGGTGGGATCTCCATGGAGGAGACCAAGACCTTTGAAGGAGAGAGGTCTGGGCTTATGGGAATTCAGGTATTAGGACATAGTTAGTTTCCTCTTGCAGGACACCGGCATTTGAATCAATTGTGATAGACTGGTGGGTGTCACAAAGTAGCTATTTCATTTTCTCCTTTCCTTATTCTCATGTCTCAAAGCAAAGGCCAGCCAACAAACATTTAAGTATATACTAAGCACATTCTCCCCACTGTTTTATGGTCATGTTGCCATTTCAGTAGGCATCCAATACCAGGCACAAGGAGCAGGGATAAGGACCAACCTCTGCACGAGCAGATTGATTTGTTTATACCTAATACCTCATATGGAAGGGGGAGTGGGTTGCTGTTTTCACATGTAGATCTAGGACATATGAGAAAAGATGGATCTCTGGATTGATTTGGCCAAACAGTAAATGAAGGTGGGGTTTACAAGACTACCAAGGATCTTTTTTAGACATTAGGGAGCACTAATGAGATTAAAACCCTCATGACTTAACTATATCAACTATGAGCTCTTCAGGGGACATTTTATATCTGAATATAGCATTGTGCCCCTGGCTACTGAAGAAGTCATGCCCAGATCAGAATGCAAAAAAATGCATCTCCTCCATCTCCAAGAGTTCCCAAATTCTTAAAAGTTCCAGCAAAGCTCAAAAGTCCCAAAGTCCAAAGTCTCCATTTGAGACTCAAGGTAAACTCTTGGCTGTAAGCCCCTGTGAAAGAAAATAAAAATAAAAATAAAAAGCAAGTTACATGCATCCAATGTACAATGGCACAGAGTAAAAATTTGCATTCCAAAAGAGAGAAATAGGACCATAGAAAGAAGGAATGAGACCAAAACAGTATGGAAATCCAGCATGGAAAGTATTTAATTGTGTGGCTCCATTTCTGGCATCTGGGGCACATGGTGGTGAGAAGAAGTCTCCATGGGGCCTTGGAAGCCCCGCCCCTGTAGCCTAGTTGATTGCAATGAGTAGCATACTTCCTCTTTCAGCCTGGCTCCATCGCTTGTAGCTTGCAGCCTTTTTTCCATGGTTGTTCCATGTTTCTAGCATTTCTAACTCATAGGGGTTTTTCTTGCAACCTTGGCTTCACCCTTTTAGCTTCACAAATTGCCCCATTTGAGACTGCTTTCAGGAATTCCAACAATGCCACATATTGCCTGGACTTCCAGGCCTATCCTTTGAAATCTGGGGGAAAGCCTCCATGACCTCCTTTTTCCAGCAAAGCCAGCATTATGTGAGCATCCAAATCAATCAGGAGCAGAAAAGTTGGAAAATTAGTCATGCCCTTTTCAGTTACTGCCACTGGACCTGTTTCAATCCTGGCAGCCACCACCAGGCCCTTTTTTCCTTGGTTCCACACTTGGGCTTGAACTTCTCTGACCAGGTTCCTTTCTTTGTTCCTATGCGAAACATTTGCCATCCCTTCAGTCATCTTACTTTCTTTCATAACAGCATCTCTCTGGACCCCAGATTTACACATGCTTTCCTAGCCAAACTGTAAATATATAAAGTCTTTCTGCTTTACTTTCTGCTTTACACCTCCACTCCTGAAATTCAGTGTACAAATTTGCTGAATGTAGACATTAATATCCATAATACACTTTGGATATTTTGCTGTTTTGCGATTTTCTCTGCCAGTTTAACCAGTCCATCATCTTTAAATTCAGCCTCACACATAGCTTTAGGATACAGGCAAAATGCTGACAAGTTCTTTGCCAGAATGTAACATGTATAGCTTCTACTTCATTTTCCTATGGATTTCTCTTTTCCCTAAAATATCTTCTGAACACAGTCTCTACCATTTGCCTTTCTAGCCACATTCTGGCCCTTCCGATTTCCTTTCACAAACTAGTTCCAAAGACTCACAAAACACATGGTCAGACTTAGATAGAGCAGTGACCCTCACTCCTTTTACCAATTTCTGTCCCAGTCAACATTCTCACTGATATAATCCAAAATACCTGACCACACAACTTAGAGGAAAGAAGATTTATTTGTTTACAATTTTTCGGATATTTCAGGTTCAGTGCATGTGAAGTGGTACCTGTGAATCGCAGGGCATGGTGGCAGGAAGCAGAGAGAGAGAGAGGGGACAAACACAGGCTCTGCTCACCATGGAGACCAGAATCAAGAGAATGCCAACAAGCAAGGCAATTTAAAGACACAAGCACAATCCCTAAGGTCACACCCCCAGGGACTCACTATCTCCAGTCATACCCCACTGGCCTAGGTTTCTACCCATAAATCCATAATAGATTTATCTACTGATGAGATTATACCCTCATGACTTAATTATATCAACCCTGAGCTCTTCAGGGGACATTCTATATCTGACCATAATAGGGTAATAAGGCAGTGAGAAAAAGAGGAGGAGAAGGAGGAGGAGGAAGAGAAGAAGGAGAAGGAGGAGAAGAAGGAGTAGGAGGAGGAGGAGAAGGAAGAGGAGGAGGTAGAAAACGCTAGCAAAACTGTTTCCCTTTGAGCATGAGAACTGGGTCACCAGAGTACTATGAAAACAAGCTTCCTGATGGTTTCACCTACTCTAGCACATGGCATGACATATACACCTCAATATTTTAGAGTAAAGGAATTAATGAAATATTTTCATCTGTTTCATCATACATGTTTTCTTTGAACCATGGTACTATGGTAGATGCTATGGAGTGTCTGAGTATACTTATGAACACCCTAAGGCATAACATGCTCGTGTAAACATATGCACAAATCAGCTCACAAAACTGTACATGCTCATAGACATATATACACTTAAATCACTTAAATTTTCCCATGATCATACTCACATGTAGACAATGCTCATGCATTAACATACACATGAATATGCTTACACATACATGCTCAAACATTAATTCAGACATGAATTAACATATTCATATATATACATAAATATGCTTACAAATTCATTCAAACTGATATAGGCACACATATTATGTGCTCAAAACATGAACAGATGTACCTTTATTTGTGCATACTTATTTTTACAGAAATAAGTATGCTCAGACGTTGACTCACACATGAACATACTAAAACATTAATAAACCAAAACACATGAATTTCCTCATGTATTCTTTTAATCAAACATATACTCCTGCTTTCATTCACATTTGTACATGAACATGCTTACGTGGAGACATTCTCATGCATTCATTTACCCATGTATATTCTTGCACAGTCACACAAAAACACACTCATATACCCAACATTCACTCATACCCATACACTTACACATGGATATACTCCCATATTCATTATAAAACAAGAACACATACACTCACTCAATCACTTGTGCATGAACAAGCTCACATATTTACAGGTTTGCATGCTTACAAACACACATATACACACATTAAAGCTATCAGAAACATGAACATGTTAACACATTCAGGCAAAGATAGGATCACATTCATTCATTCACAAAGTCATTTGTGAACAAATTCACATACACTTGCATGCTCATCCATTCACTCACACTTGTACATGAACACACACATGCCATCACTACCACATAAACATACATTTAGTTACACACATGAACACATAAAATATGCTCACACACCTACTCATACATGAGCTTAAACATTAACACATTCACACATTAACTCTTTCATGTACATGTGCTCCCAAATTCAAACTCACATTTTAACATGTACACATAAACATGCTTGCACATTTATTCAAATATAAACATCTTTGAAAATTCACTTAAATATTAATATACTCACATATATGCACATACACTCATATATAATCACACACAGGTATGTGTACACATTTATTAAAAAACATGAATGTGTTCACATGTACACACATATATACTCAGTTATTTGCACACAAACATGAACATGTTCACAAATACACAAAAACTACTCATAAGCTCACATGCGTACTCATATTAACATACACATGAATTCAATTAGCATTCAAACACATAGACTATCACATATATACACTCACATATTCTCTCACAGAAATATACTCATATACAGAATTATAGAAACAATCATACACATTCACACACATAAACATGCTAATATTAAGGCACATACTCACAAATTGACTCATACACATGAACATACACATTTACTTAAACACACAATTAAACTTATTTTGACCCTATCACATATCAATATGTTTAACTCATTCTTACACATTCATATACATCTGCATGGTTACAGTTAACTCACATGAACATGCTCACAGATTTATCCCTACTCATAGACACACTCACATAAACACCTATATCTAATCATACAAATATACTTGAATTATGCTCATGCATTTGCTCACATACTCAAATATGCCTCATAATGCAGTGTCACACATTAACTCACATACATGAGCACATACAAACTTAATATGCTCATACAATCATACATTCATCAAACACAAACATGGCCACGGATTCATTCACACATAGATACCCTCACATATAATCCTTTTCATACACTCACAAATTCACTTACACATTGACATGCTCATATGTACAAACATAGTGACTATTCACTCACATGCACAAGTATTTCCACTCACATTAACACACTCACAAATCTACTGAAGCATAAAAAACATTTAAGTTTAAGTGCATGCACAAAAATTCACTAACATTAAAATATTCACTGACAATTAAATCAACTTCTTTGCTTATCAAGGATCTCTCCTTTTCATCTGGAGACCCTCCTATGCCCCATCTTCTCCCTAGCATCCACATATTAGTGTAGTGGATGCATGGGGCAGAGGGACACCCTAAAGCACATGATGTACTTACACAATCATATCAAGGTCACTCACTGAAGTGAACCTGAGGGGGAAGAAGGGGGAGGGAATGGGGTGGGAATTGGGGAAGGGGTCAAATGAGAATTGTGTGCAAATATGTTGTTAACAACTAGTACTTAACAAATATGTATGCTATATTGCACGAATTACTACAATAAAAAATTATAATTAAAAAAAATTCACTGACTCACACAAAGATGCTAAAAATTTATTCACACACAATATAGATACATGTACATACTTTCATATTACTCATGAAACATGATAATACATTCACTCACCTGAATAAGCTAAAACTATATTCACACACAGACACACTCATATATGCTTATTTATGCTCATTCATAAACTTACATAGGGACATTCGCAACCATGCATGTTTGTTTGCACATTAGCATACTCACAAGTGGCAACCAACTCATACTTTCACTTGAACACAAATTTGCTTATACCCATCACAAAGTTCATACATTTATCTTTACATAAACTCACAAACATATTCTCATATATTCACAAAAATGCAGTCATAAATTGACAAGTTCACACAAATAAATGTGCTTATACATTCACTTATACACACAAACATGCTAATATTCATACACATGACCATGCATTTACTCATAAAATAAACACATAAGGATTTATTTTATCACCCAGATATATTCTAATTAACAAATTGTTATGCATTAACTGGCTTACATATTCACTCACACACAGGGAGAGACAGAAGTTCACATGTTCACACATTTAATCTCATGAACATGCTCACAAATTACTCATACTTATGAACACACATATACTCACATATTGACACATTCAGTAAAACACAGATACACTCAAATTTATATGCTCACATCCATGACAATGTACACAAACTCAAATATGCTCACATATATGAAATAATTTAAACATTTACTCAGTCATCAACATACTCACACAGTTGAGTATAATTGACTTTAACACATTAACACATTAATTCACATACATAAACACAAAAGCATGTCCACATATATGCACATACTTACACATTCACTGATGCTTGATGCTCATTAACACACACATTCACGGACTCACACAAACATGCTCACAGATTTACTCACATACATAATCAATTAAATTCTCTCACATCCATAAACTCATGTTCATTCACAATCATATTTAGGCATTCAGTTACTGTAACTTGCTCGCATATTCACTGACATGAAAATATAAATTCACTCACAGACATACTCATGTATTCTCACATGCACAACTTATATATTTCCTCACTCATATGCATTAACACACTCACAAATAGCATATCTTATATATTTTCAGCACACAGACATATCACAAACTAATATGTCCATACTTGCCATGAAGCTCACACATATTCATATAGATATACCTATATATACTCATATCCCCATGTTTTCATATTCACTTACACTAATATACTCATATTTTATTTTGGTGTTGGGGATTGGACCCAAGGGTATTCTACATCCAAGCTATACCCCCAGCACTATTCATCCCTTATTTTGAAACAACAGGGTCTCCTTAAGTCACTGAGGACCTTGCTAAGTTGCTGAGGCTGTCCTTAAAGTTATGGTCCTCTTGTCTCAGTCTTCCAAATACAGAAATTACAGGTGTGCACCAATGCACCCATCTTATACTCTTATTTTAACAAGCTCTCACAAACATATTTACACATTCCTGTGCATATGTGAATATGCTAACATCCATGCACATGATTGAAATTTGACTCACATACATATACACTCACACACATTCTCACAAATTTTCTAAAATATATCTACGTATTAAAAACCTCAAATGAAACAAATTTACAAGTTCACTCATACAAACATGTTAATATTCATCCACATGGCTATATGTTCACTCATATACATGAACATGCACATTTACTTAATCTCACAACTATATTCATATCAACACATTCATACTTGAATAGGTATAATTTTTCACTCTCTAACGTGGACATTATTAAAAAGTCAAAGATGGCCTCTGTATATTGTCCCCATATTGTTTACTCCTTCACAGCAGGCTAGGACTGTTATAGTTAGATATAAAATGTCCCCTAAAGAGCTCATTCATTAATATTCAGGGTTGATATAATTGAGTCATGAAGGTTGTAATCCCAGAAGTGGATAAATCCATGATAATGGATTTACCTGGTTGGTACCAGGTAGGCTGGTAGGGTGTGGCTCGAGGAAGTGGTCCCTGGGGGTGCAGCCTTGGAGATTATATAAAGGGTTCTTTCTCCCCCTGTTCTTTCTCTCTCACTTCTGACCTTCATGATGTGAACACAGCCTATGTGCTCTCTCTGCCATGCCCTGAGATCTGTGGTCCCTAGCTTCACATGGACTGAGCCCTAAACCATAAGAAAATAAATCTTCTTTCCTCTAAGTTATGTGGTCAGATATTTAGAGTTTAGTTGAAAGAATGCTGATGAATATAGACCCATTAGCTCAAAATCTGGCTGGCACCAAATTTAAATTTTATACAATTAGTTGTGTGGGTTTTTGTCTATTTGTAGTACTGGGGATTAAACCCAGAGTCATTCAACCACTGAGCTCCACCTTAGCCCTTTTTATTTTTTTAGTTCAAAACAGGGTCTCATTAAGTTGCTGAGGCTGGCTTTGAACCTGCAATCTCCTGTCTCAGCCTCTCAAGTACTGATAAAATAGGTATGAATCACCATACCTGCCTAATTAGTTGTTTTAAATATAGAAAGTAAGCAGAATTTAGCCATTGAGAAACTATTTTTCTTTTCAGTACTGGGAATTGAACTCAGGGACATTCTACCTCTGAGCTAGACTCCCCAGTCCCATTTTTAATTATTTATTTTGAAACAGAGTCTCACTAAGTTGCAGAGGGCCTCACTAAGTAGCTGAGGCTGGCCCCAAACGTGGATCCTCCCATCTCGGCCTCCCACATATTGGGATTATAAGCATGTACTACCATACCCAGCTTATTTTTCATTATTTGCAAAACTGCACCCAACACCCAACATTTTCTAGCCATAGATTAAAAAAAAACTTATAGCTATAAAAGATCCAAAGTCACTGCTGGTTCTTAAACATTCTCTGACCCAGAGATTTCCCATTGTGTTTCTGAATGACATCCCCTACACATACTTGTCTGATCCTATTGTTCTCTGGAACTTCTCTTGCATTATTCTAAAAACTCTCCTATTGTGAGAGATGTCCACTTCATAGGAACATTTGAAGATATCATCCATATGAAACTTATTATGCTACTGTAAACTTGAGGTCATATCTTTTTTCCTTGATCAGTCCCTAAATCCCTTGAACTTATTACAAGTGGTGATGAGGAAAGGAGAGGATTTTTATTTCACTCAGTCAGTAGTACAATCAGTTGACAAAATCATCCTAGGCAGCCTTAAGTGGTCAAGACTAAAACGTTGGAATATCTCTAGGTTGGTATGGCATTACTTTGTGCTATAGTACACTCTATATCTGTTATGGCCTCTCTCTGTGCCTCATTAGCCTAACCAAACAGTAACACTAGCTTTTGAGTGAACTTATGCCATTGGAACTTCTGGGGTTAGAGGCAGAGAGCTGCTTGAGAAAGGAGGTCAGCCTGCCCTGAAGGCACAATTAGAAAAAACAAGAAGTGTACATTTCTGGAACAAGGGTATGCTACTCTGACCCCATAATGTGCCAGGGATGATGATTTGATATGCTGAGATTTGAGGGTCCTTGAGGACTGCTACAGCCAATAAATAAGCCTAGGTGTTAATCCAAGACTGGTTTCTTAAGCACACCTTGAGAGAGACACCTTTTTAAACAGCTAATATGAGCTGCTGCTATCTTACTTGGATCTGGTGTTGCAAAAGGCATAACTCTCATTTCCTTCCTTGACATATATTGAGACCCCAATCCTTGGACTGAGCTGGCTATAGTATTACTTAAAGTGAATAAATGAAAGGAAGTTTATATTCCTGCCCCTCCTCCTACTCTGAAGGAAGTGGTTGTCCTACTGAACAGGTGTTCAAAACCACAAGACCCAGTTTGGGCTTTGGTTTGAGCAGCTTCTTACTAGGATGCTCTTAGAAAGGAGGGAGGAGCCCAAACTCCTGGAGGAGACAAGACAGAGAAGATGACTCTAGAGAAGACTACTACCCTCTTGAAGAAAAATTAACACAAAAGCGCCATGATGCTGATGAGGAAAATTTACCCTGTGCTTCCTCAACAACCTCTCAACAGAAAATCATAAAAAGACAAAAGGGTAGGGGCAAGGAGGTGAAGCTAGTTCTTTGTGGGAGGAGAAAATATACCCTTTTCCTTTCCTTGAGACCCAGTCTCTTTTTTAAGGACTTAGCCCAGGACTCTAATAAATGATTACTATACAGAATCTATCTTTTTAAGTCCAAGTTCCATCTAACAGGGACTGAAATTAAACAACTAGCTGCAATAAAATGGGTAAGGGTTAAATGAGAGATGTGTGCATGTATGCCTTTATCAGTTTGTACCTCACAAAGATGTATAATTACAATGGACCAATTAAAAAAATTAAAAAATAAAATAAAATTTTAAAAAATGCTGTTCCTCCTAAAGGATCCCACACAATTAATGGGGAAAATAGGATAACCCCCAGAGAAGGATTTGCACCCTGGTTCACATAGGCAGTACCTTTGTTTTGTTTTATTTTATTTTGCACTACTGAAGATTGAATCCAGTGATTCTCTACCACTGAGATACATCCTTTGCCCTTTTTATTTGTTTACTTTTTTTATTTTGAGATGGGGTCTCAAAGTTTCCCAGGATGGCCTCAAACTTGTGATCCTCCTGCCTCGCCTCTCAGGTCACTGGGATTATAGGCATGTGGCACTATCCCTGGCTACAATACCTTGTTGATGTGGATTTTTATGGATGGGAAGGCTTAAACCTGAAATTAGGCCTACTAATAGCCCTGGACAGACAGAGAAAAATGCCAGCCCCTCATCAGCTGGGAATGTTGGAATGGACTTATCAGGCAACAGATGGTGTATAGCATGGTAACTTGGCAAGTCTGGGGGAGGCTGAATTGAATCCTGAGTCGACCCAGTTCTTTCTCAGGAGGGCTTCTAACAAATATAAGCCCTCTTTATTGGCAATGATGGCTTTTGCTAACATAATTCAAGGGGACACGGCTGCCCTGGATTTAACAGAAACTCATGAAAGACAAACAGAATCAAGTGTTGTCTGTTAATTCTACAAACAATACAACATATGGCCTAAAATCAACACATTTTCACCTCTAATATTTATTGACCCCTCTCTGTTGATTCACTCATGTCTTTCATTTTTCAGTGTGTACATACTCGAGAAACAGCAGGCAATAAAGAAACTAAAGAAGACTGTCACTTTGATTTTCCCAACAGCAGGACTTAAAATTAGTTCTGCTGTCCTAAAATTTACTTTCTGGAGCCTCTGTAGGAAAAAGACCAGTAAACATCTTATCTGTACATTTTTTGTTTATGTATCACTCAGACCCAGCCCAGAGTATTTGCCACTACAGTGCCAACACCTGGAGACATTTTGGGCACTTACTGAAAGTAAAGTCCTTTGTGCTAGCCTTTTGCATCACCTATGACCAAAATACTTGATAAGAAAAGCTTAGAGGAGGAAAAGTTTATCTCATGGTTTTAAAGGTTCAGTCTATTGTTGGCCACCTCCAAGGCAGAAATATTCTAGTGGCAGGCATGCCTGAAGAAAGCTACTCAGGGCATCCAGAAAGCAGAGTGAGGGGTGGAGGAAGGACAGATATAGTCCTTAAGACCACATCCCCAATGACTCACCTCTTCCAGCCATTCTCTACCCTTGAACTTTGCTGACCTGGATATCAGACCTCAACACATGAGCTTTGGGGGATAATCCAGATGCAAACCAGAATACCCTTACCCCATGGACTAAGATTCCTATTTTAGACTCAGTCAAGAAAAAAGGTCGGCATGTAACTGTGTTAACAATGAGACCTCTTCATTAAAATGGAAATAGTATCTACTGGATTGAATTAAACCCAGCTCTACTGGATTGACAACTCCACAAAAAAATAGCCACCTGCCATAGAACTATGCATAACTTGCCAAAACCTCAAAAAAAATTCTGCTGCTTGCTTAGTGAAGTGATCAACACTCTTAAAAAGGAAAAGTAATTTTCTCTCTTAACCTATGAACTGAGCACACACAGGGTATGAGGAGCCAGACAATGGATGACTTCAGACTACCACCGCTATTCAATCACTCCAATTTTTCCTAATGAGCTGAGCAGCATTCAAAATTCCTAATAATAGAAAGTATACTCTTGACAAATAGTTTCCTTAAATTCCTAAAGTTCATGCTTAACTGACGTCTGATTATTTAGCTGCTATTTTGGCAAAATCAGTGTTGAAAAATACAAGATAAAGAGATGTACCTTCACACTAGCTGATGCTCTACCCATCTTGTTGCACTATGCCTCATTTTATGCCAAACAAAGCATAAAAAAGACACAAATAGAAGAGTACAAATCCAACTAACTAGCCAAACCATTAAAGCAAGTAGCCGGGCGTGGTGGTGCACAGTACTTGGGAGGCTGAGACAGGAGGATTGCAGGTTCACAGCCAGCCACAGCTGCTTAGTGAGGCCCTCCATAACTTAGTGAGGCCGTGTTTCAAAATAAAGAATAAAAAATAGGGCTAGGGGTGTAGCTTGGAGGTAGAGTGTACCTGGGTTCAATCCCCAGTAACACACACACACACACACACACACACACAGTAAGTAAGTCTCCTCAAGGAGAGAGAGTCCTTAGAACTTTAGAATTTAGTAGGCATATGAGAAATTAGGGTATTTGGATAACATAGGATTATAAAAATGGATTTTTAGTATAGGAGTTGACCCAGCAGAGAGATATTTAGGCAAAGCCATTAACGACTAACACATTGACATAAATCTAGACACTGGGCCTACTGAATGGGAGGAGAAATCTACAGAGAAGAACCACATCAGAACTGCAGTTTCATTTCTTTTTGCTGCAATTTCAGGAGCCATTAATTATGTCTTAACAATGGTAAATACCTCCACAGACCTTCCAATTACCTATGCAAGGTACCCACCTCTGTTAATGTTATTGGGAAGTTTATAAAGTAGCTTTAATGACTTTGGGAGTGCTACTAGTTATATAGTCAGATAGTCAAATCAAGGCTCCTACAAAGCACAAAGCAAACACAACAATGGGCATTACAAATTATCCTACAGAAATAGATATCATAGAAAGATACAATAGACTTTTAAAACAAAGGCTATTGCGAGTTCCTGGAGGACCATGGCCATAGTCATGATTATCATGTACCTATGGCATAATAATGCCATACTTAAGTGAATAACAAATAATGAGTTACTAACAAAGATGTTGTGATCCTTGTTGGAGTACACATCCACACCAGACACAACTCAATTTCCAGTTTTTACCTGCATGGGAGCATAGACATTGTTGCCCACAGAAAAGAAGATTCCATCTGGTACTTTTGCTTTGTGTTTCTTCCTCATAGAAAGCCAAGAGCATATCCCCTTCTCCTTTGATCTTCACAAGGACCTAATGTGGACCAGTGACTCTGGAACCATCCTCATCTTGAATGTATTCATCATTAAGCATAAGCCATGCTCTCTCTCTCACTATAGAGAGAGAAAGCTGCCCTCATCTGTTGCCCAAGTACTTTGCTCTAATTCAGGCACTGTGGAACAATTCTGGACCTGCTTCTGACATCCACAAGATGGAACTAAACCATTCCTAAACCAGGTTACACAATCTGGGTGATACCTAGTGGATAAGCAGATCTCTTCCTACTGGCTACAGATTACCTCTGTCTTTAACTCTCACTCTGTTTTTCTGCCCCTTGCTTTCCTGAGAAGTTCCGGTTCCCGCTATGTGTACTGGATGTCTACTGGATGTCCATTGGTGGATCAGCTTGTCCCTTGCAATCTGTAAACTACTGTGTACAAAATATTTCCAGAAACAACATACACAACAGAGGAAGACACACAACATGGGTCAGATTAGGGACAATGGGAACCATGTTGCTTACTGCTGGGGTTGGTCAATCCTTCTAGACTGGTCACAGACATCTATACTGAAGCTAATACAATTTCTAACATTCTTATTACTGGAAGCATCTATTCTGGCTAAGTCAGACTATCAGATACTTCTTATAACTCATTAAAGTCTTCTAAGTCCTGTGAGCCAATTTTTACTTCAAATTAGATAAGATCAATTATTAACCAGTACTGTCAAACAGAGCAATGGGCCATTGCATATCAAGTCTCATTTTTTAATTTAAATTATTATTTTTTTATTTTTATTTTTCAGCACGGATTTTTTATGCATTTGTTGAGTACAACAGGGTTACATAGACATTTATAACATATCAATCATTGTCAGATCACAAATAGCACCACTGCTTCGTTTTACATGGATAGCCCACATTCTTTTTTTTTTAAATTTTTTTATTGTAGTAATTTGTGCCATATAGCATACATCTTTGTTAAGTACAAGTTGTTAACAACATATTTGCACACAATTCTCATTTGACCCCTTCCACAATTTCCACCCCATTCCCTCCCCCTCCCTTCCCCTCAGGTTCAGTTCAGTGAGTGACCTTGATATGATTGTGTAAGTACATCATGTGCCTTAGGGTGTCCCTCTGCCCCATGCATCCACTACAATTAAATCAACTTCTTTGCTTATCGAGGATCTCTCCTTTTCATCTGGAGACCCTGCTATGCCCCATCTTCTCCCTAGCATCTGCATATTAGGGAGAACATATGCTTCTTTACTCTTTGTGACTGACTAATCTCACTTAACATAATGTTTTCCAGTTGCATCCATTTCCCTGCAAATAACATGATTTTGTTCTTCTTTATGGCTGAGTAAAATTCCATTGTGTACATATCCCATAGTTTTGTAATCCATTCATCTGTGGATGGACATCTTGGCTGTTTCCATAGTTTGGCAATTGTGAATTGTGCAGCTATAAACATAGATACACATGCATCGGTCTGATAGTTTGGTTTCCATTCTTTTGGGTATATACCCAGTAGTGGTATTGCTGGGTCATATGGTAGGTTCACTCCCATTCGTCTGAGGGTCCTCCATACTGTTTTCCACAGTGGTTGCACAAGTTTGCAATCCCACCAACAATGTATTAGGGTTCCCACTTTTCCACACCCTCGCCAGCAGGTGTTGTTATTCGTGTTTTTTATGATTGCCATTCTGACTGGAGTTAGATGAAATCTCAGGGTAGTTTTGATTTGCATCTCCCTGATTGCCAATGATGTGGAACATTTCCTCATACATTTATTGGCCATTTGTATTTCTTCTTTTGTGAAGTGTCTATTTAGATCCTTTGCCCATAATATATAGGATATACAAAGAACTCAAGAAAATCACAACTAAGAAAGCCCACATTCTTAACATAGCCTGGTATAGCAAACTTTCTAGAGTCATAAACCATACTCCTTTAGGGTCATATATTTACTTTCTAAGAAGTAGGAGGGTCTTTCATCTACGCATCCTAGGAGCAATCTCCAGACTTCGCAATGCCAATGTAGCCATAGCAGAAGAGTCAGTATAATTACTCATATATGCAGATAGCAACTGCCAGGGGGGAAAGGGCCCACCTGGGCTCCCACAATTCTCCCATTTTTATTTTAAAATGCACGAAGGACTGTGCCTGTCTTAGGTCGTTTCCTACCAGGTGCTTAATCTTACCCATCATGGGTTCTCGGTGAATCATTCAACGAGCCCTGTCTTAGGTTGATATTGCCCTGAGAAAATTGAACCTGTCATTGACTACCAGGCCCTGTGCGAGGCAGTGCTTGCATTTTTATTCCATGTGAATCTGCTCGTATACTAACATATGCATTAATCACAAGGTGTACAACAAGTGGTAGAATGCATAAGCCTAGAATGACTATTGCTGTTGCTATGATAACTCCTCCCAGCAAGGATGTAAACAGCCAGGTAGTGACCAAGGCTTGAAGCCAATCTACAAATGTCTTAGCTGTTTCTGCCACATTAATAGAAATGGGCTCCGCATTATGCAGATCAAAAATCTCCTGGTGTAACTTTAACAAATCTTTTTTTTTTTCATCTTTCCCTTATTTGGTGCATTGTAATCACATATCTTTGTTAGGTACAAGCTAATATAGGTAAAGACAACATGCACCCGTTTCTCATTTAACCCTTCCCCAATTCCTGCCCCACTCGCTCCTCCTCCATCCTTTTCCA
Organism: Graphiurus murinus; assembly: GCA_004027655.1. NCBI lineage: Eukaryota > Metazoa > Chordata > Mammalia > Rodentia > Gliridae > Graphiurus > Graphiurus murinus. The sequence goes on from PVLC010009932.1 coordinate 21,738, forward strand.
GGTCAGTTTAGTGATTGACTTTGATGTGTTCATGAAGATACATCATGTTCATTAGTGTGTCCTCCCTCCCCCCATCACCTTCGTTAAGTCAAATTCTTAGTTCACCTAAGGATTCTACTTCTTCATCTGGAGTCCCTCTTATGTCCCATTTTATCCCTAGCTTCCACATATTAGGGAGAGCATTCGATTTTTAACATTTCGTGACTGACTAATCTCACTTAACAAAATGTTTTCCAGGTTCTTCCATTTCCTTGCAAATAACATGATTTTGTTTTTCTTTATGACTGAGTAACATTGCATTGTGTACAAATCCCATAGTTTAGTAATCCATTCATCTGTTGATGGATATATTGGCTGGTTCCATAGTTTGGCAATTGTAAACTGTGCAGCTATAAACATAGATATACATGCATTGGTCTGATAGTTTGGTTTCCATTCTTTTGGGGAAATACCCAGAAGTGATATTGCTGGATCATATGGTAGATTCATTCCCATTTGTCTGAGGATCCTCCATACTGTTTTCCAAAGTGGTTGCACTAGTTTGCAATCCCACCAACAATGTATTAGGGTTCCCATTTCTCCACACCCTCGCCATCATTTGTTGTTGTTTGTGTTCTTGATGGTTGCCATTCTGATTGGAGTTAGGTGAAATCTCAAGGTAGTTTTGATTTGCATCTCTCTGATTGCTAATGATGTGGAACATTTCCTCATACATTTATTGGCCATTTGTATTTCTTCATTTGTGAAGTGTCTATTTAGATCCTTTGCCCATTTTTCGATTGGGTTATTTGTTTTCTTAGCTGTGAGTTTCTTGAGTTCTCTGTATATCCTAGATATTAGTCCTCTATCAGAAGAGTAGCTAGCAAAAATTTTCTCCCACTCTGTGGGCTCTCTGTTGAGGTTCTTGATAGTTTCCTTTGCTGCACAGAAGCTCTTTAGTTTAATGCAATCCCATGTATGGATCTTCCTTTGAGTTGCTTGTGCTTTTGGGGTTTTCTTGAGAAAGTTTTTACTTGTGCCTATGTGTTGAAATCTTGGTCCTATGCCCTCTTCAAGTAGCTGCAAGGTCTCTGGCCTGACTTCCAGGTCTTTGATCCACCTGGAATTGACTTATGTGCAGGGGGATAAAGTGGACTTATTTCCATTTTCCTGCATATGGTTAACCAGTTTTGCCAACACCATTTGTTAAAGAGGCTATCTTTTTTCCAGTGTATGTTTTTGGCTCCTTTGTCAAATATCAGTTGACTGTAAGCACGTGGGTTTGTTTCTGAATCTTCTTTTCTTCTCCATTGGTCTATGTGTCTGTTTTTGTGTCAATACCATGTGGTTTTTATTACTGTGGCTTTGTAGTAGAGTTTGAAGTCAGATATTGTGATACCTCCTGCATGGTTCTTGTTGCTAAGAACTACTTTGTCTATCCTGGGCTTTTTGTTGTTCCAAATGAATTTAAGGACTGATTTTTCTATGTCTGTGAGGAGTGACCTTGGTAATTTCATGAGTATTGCATTGAATTTGTAGATTACTTTTGGGAGGATGGCCATTTTGATGATATTTACTCTGCCTATCCAAGAGCATGGTAGGTTTTTCCATCTAGGTTCATCAGTGATATAGGCCTCTAGTTTTCTTTTCTTGAGCTGTCTTTAATTGGCTTTGGTATTAATGTGATGTTGGCTTCATAGAAAGTGTTTGGGAGGGTTCTGTTTCTTTCTATTTCATGGAATAGATTGAGTAGTATTTGGTTTAGTTCTTCCATAAATATTTTATAAAATTCTCTTGGAAAACCATCTGGCCCTGGGCTTTTGTTTGATGGTAAACTGTTTATTGCTGTTTCTATTTCCTTGATTTTTATTGGTTAATTTAATTTTTCTATATCTCCTTGACTCAGTTTAGGAGGGGTGTATGTATTGAAAAAATTGCCAATTTCTTCTAGATTTTCCATTTTGTTGGAGTATAGTTTTTCAAAATAGTTTCTGACTATCCTCTGTATTTTCATACTGTTGGTGGTAATATCACCTTTTTCATCTCTTATTTTGGTAATTTGGGTTGATTCTCTCTTTCTTTTGGTTAGGTTGGCCAATGATTTATCCATCTTGTTTATTTTTTCAAGAAACCATCTTTTGATTTTGTTGATTTTCTGTATTGTTTTTTTATTCTCTATTTCATTAATTTCTGCTCTGATTTTCATGATTTTCTGTCTTCTACTGGCTTTGGGGTTGGACTGTTTTTGTTTTTAAAGGGCTTTGAGTTGTGTCATTAGTTTATTTATTTGGTCAGTTTCTGTTCTTCTTATATGGGCACTCAGTGTTATATATTTTCCTCTTAGTACTGGCTTTAAGGTGTCCCAGAGGTTTTGATATGTTGTGTCTCTGTTTTCATTGGTTTCTAGGAATTTTTTAATTTCCCCCCTTACTTCTTCTATGACACATTCCTCCTTCAGCAATGTGGTGTTCAGTCTCCACGTGTTTACATTACTCTGTCTCTTCTTTGAGTTCATTTCTAGTTTCACTCCATTGTGGTCTGAAAAGATGCAGGGATTTATGTTACATTTTTTGAATTCGCCAGTGCTCTCTTTGTGTCCCAGAATGTGGTCTGTTTGGGGGAAGGTTCCATGCACTGCTGAGAAAAATGTGAATTCAGCTTAGTTGGGTGAAATATTCTGTATGTGTCTAACAGGGTCATTTGGTTTATGGTATTATTTAGGTCTGAAGCATCTTTACTGACCTTTTTTTTTGAAGATCGGTCTAGTGATGTGAGAGGAGTATTGAAGTCTACTAGTATTAGTGTATTGGGATCTATCTGTGACTTTATATCATGCAGAGTTTGTTTTATGAAAGTGGCTGCACCTATGTTTGGGGCATAGATGTTGATAATTGTTATTTCCTCTTGCTGGATTGTTCCTTTTACTAGTAAAAACTGACCTTCTTTGTCTCTTTTGATGAGCTTAGGCTTGAAATCTAATTTATCCGATATTATAGTTGCTACTCCTGCTTGTCTTCGAGTTCCATTGGCATGAATTACCTTACTCCAACCCTTCACCTTTAGTTTGTGGGAATCTTTGTATGTAAGGTGCATTTCTTGCAGGCAGCATATAGATGGATTCTGGGTTTTGATCCATGTTGCCACCTTGTGCCTTTTTATTGGGGAGTTGAGACCATTTATATTCAGTGTGAGTATTGAGAGATGATTTTTAATTCCTAAAATTTGGGGTTTTGACTTCTGTTTGCAGCAGTGTTTGTTCTTCTTTGCTTAGTTGTTTGCTTCCTGGAAATTATTGTTTCTCTGGTTCTGACATTTAGTTGTTAGTTTTTCTTTGTAGTTCATCTCTTTGAGTATTTTCTCTAGTGCTGGTTTGGAAGACATAAATCCTTTCAGATTCTGTTTGTCATGGAAGGTTTTAATATCCCCGTCAATTTTGAGAGGGAGTTTTGCTGGGTAGGAGAATCTTGGCTGCAAGTTATTGTCTTTCCGAGTTTGGAATATGCTACACCAGCCCCCCTGGCTTTCATGACTTGGTTTGGGAGGTCTGGAGTGATTCTAATTGGTTTGCCTCTAAATGTCACTTGGCCTTTTACTTTTGTTGCCTTTAGAATTCTTTTCTTAGCTTCTACATTAGTCATCTTGATTATTATGTGGCGTGGTGAGCCTCTTCTTTGGTCTTGTCTAAAGGTGGTTCTATATGTTTCCTGTACCTGTGTGTCAATTTCTCTTTCTATGTTTGGAAAATTCTCTGATATTACTTCTTTGAAAAGGTTGTTTATTCCATTAGTTTCAACTTCTAATCCCTCTTCTATGCCTATTATTCTTGGGTTAGCTCTTTTGAAATTGGCCCAGATCTCATCGATGTCGGATTCATACTGTCGAATTTTTTTTTCTAGATTATATATAATGGATTCATTTTTGGAATGGTCATCTTCTAGGAGTGATATTCTGTTTTCCATGTGGTCTAATCTATTGTTTATAGTTTGTATTGATGTCTTCACTTCTATTATTGCATCTTTCACATCCTTCACTTCCCTCAAGGCTTCTCTAAGATTCTTTCTCAGGGTGTCAGCGTCTTTATTTGTTCCTTTATTTCTTTCCAGCTCTCTCTGCATTCTTTCTGGAAGTTTTGTAACATTTCTATTATTGAAGATCCGAATTGTTCATCTGGTAAGCTCTGCCATTCAGTGTTGTTGAGTTCTTTTATTGTGGGATTGTGTTGACTCATTGTTTCTTTGGTATTTCTACTTCCCATGGTTTCCCTGTTCTTAAATTTGTAACTTTGCTGATCTTGCACGCTTTCTCTGAATTTATAGGTTTCTTATTTTTATTTTCTCTCTGTGAGTCGTATCTTGTACTGAGTCGCAATTACTCTGGTGCTTCTTCTGCCTGCTCTATTGGTGTCTTTGATGGTTTCAGGTATTGACTTCTAGGTCTAGCAAAAGCTAACAAAGCAACCAATCCTCTGAAGAAACATACATAAATCAAAGCAATGCAAAGTGAAAACAGAGTAAAAATGAAACAAAACAAAACAGAAAACCCAGAAAACAAAAAATAACAGCAAGAAACAAAATAAAAATCCCTGCAAGTTTGTAAGAACAGACCTGATTTGTCCTCTGCAGATCTTTTGGGTAGATCTCTACTGCTGTGGGTGGTAGACAAAATGGCAGCTGCTACTGCCACTCATGTGCCAGCTTCCCCGTTCTCCCTGGTCTGCTCTCTAGATTCCGACCAATTGCCCCTGTTGCTTTACTCACTTTTATGCTGCTTTGCTTCTCTTTCCTTCTGTCAAGAAGCTGCTCCTGTGGCAGTTTTGATTCCAGCTCTGGAGTGCAGTTATCTCTCCTCCGGCTCTGTAGGGAGGGGTAGCTGGGATGGCCCTGGGTGGGCTTAAGCTGGTCGTATCACGCGTTCTGGTCTCTGTCGAAGTTGCCTCGATATGCCACCTGGCTAGGAAGAGGAGTTCAGGAGTTGCTCACTCCACCTCTGGTCTCTGGGAATGCAGAAGGTCGTTATATATTTCTTTGTCAGTAGACCCTACGCCAGGGGCTGGCTCAATGGCAGCTGCCACTCAGAGGCGTGGTGCCGCGGACGTGGAGACGGGCTTCTTTGCTCTCCCTGGTCAGCCTTCTGGATTCTGATCAGCTGTATTTCAGTTTTCATAGCGTTTTCACCTTTTTGTTGCTTTTTTTCTTCTGTCAAAAAGCTGTTTCTATGGCTGATTTGAATCGAGTTCACAGCGCCTCTTGAGACGTGTCTCACTCCGATGCCATCTACCCGGAAGTCTATCAAGTCTCATTTAAGGAATTTTGAGAGATAGTACACACTCCGTATTACTGCCAGGATGCTTGTGATTGGTGCAACCAGATTTAAGAGGTGTAATTCAAAGCTAATACTAACAAATTTCATGGGATCAGAAAGACAAATTTATGGCTTTTATAAATCCCTGGCGTAATGACAGGTGTAAGCCCTGCCAACCTTTTACAACTATTGACTTCATTTCCTATTATTTATAATGATCTCTCTCCCCCTCCACTACAAGCCCCATTTATCAAGGTGTAAAATACTTATAGCCACGTGGCCAAAGACACTTTATTGTGAGCTTTCCCCCTAGTTATTATCAATATATGCAAGAAATGGAAAATTAATTGGATCAAAGCATGTCAAAATGTCAAGACTATAACCAGATAGAGAATTCTTTCCTAACTTAACATCACAATAACAACTTCAGGATTTATATACCATTCAATGGAAGTATGCTCTCAACAATTGCAATTCTACCTGCTAACAGTAAGCAATCATAGATCATGGTTGTTACAGTAAATAAATTTCTTATAAAAACACATTTGATCACATAGAGAAGTCTACCTTCTCTCTACATGGTAGATTTTCCATTTAAATAGATAACTAATTATTTACAGCTATTACAAAAGTTTCTAGGACTACAATGATGACCATTAACACGGACTTGGGAATATTTAAGAGAAATTGCAAATTTTATTCTCCTGGAGGTTTCCTTTACATATGTATACCAGCATACCATATGCATATGCATGTACATACCAGCTGGACTCAGTGGCACACACCTGTAATCCCAGCTATTTGGGAGGTTGAAGTAGAGGATCACAATGTCAAGGTCAGCCTTGGCTACTTAGCAAGACTTTGTCTCAAAATAAAAAGTAAAAAGGACTAGTGATATAGCTCAGTGGTAGAGCACCCCTGGGTTCAATCTCCAGTACTGAAAAAAGCAAAACCCCAAATCATATGTGTCCTATCATCTAGAAAACACAAACAATAGTGAGAAGCTCGGTAGCAAAGCTAACCTCAAAGGATGTTTACTGGTAATAGTAATACGAGAACCTCCCAGGAGGTCACCCTTAGGCTATTAATGCTATTCTAGGGAAAGTTTCCCTTAGAACAGAAGTGATGAAACAAGTGACCACATTGTGATAAACAGACCAAAAATGGACCAAAAATATGGTACTGTGTATAGCTCTTTCTTAAATAACTTGACTCACATGTAAGGATTCCATACATACAATCATACATACATACAACTAAAGTTCAGTATTGTATGGATAAATTCACAACTTTTTTTCTAACTGCTGAGGGCATCCAAGCTTATCCCATGTCTATAGGAACACAGCAATATTATTGGAAAGAAACCCCAGCAACAATGCACATCAATCTAAACCAGAAGGAATATACAACTGCCTACCAAATCAAAACTGCATGCAGCCTTACTCACAGCAGTACATAAAATGTCACATTTAGCCACATGCTGGGATTGCTTCTAACCCATCATTTTGGTACACATAACATGATAACTCTCCCAGATCAAGCTACTCTATAAACCTCATTTATCAAGATGGGCCTGTTATTCTGAACACCGACATCCACCAACAATACTCAGAGGCTAATTTCATGGCAATATATGGGCATTGGTAACCTGAGCACATAACCAATTTAGTTGCTAAATGTAAGACAAATAACGTGCAAATTCATTGACGCTGACATTATATATTCCTATTAATACCACCTGAAATTGCATGAAGCCACACAAAATTGCCTTCATAGGAGCAAAAGGAAGCAGAAGGACACTAGTGGGCCTGTAAGGGAATCAAATGATATCTCCTGTCAAAAACTTCCCTTGTCTGATCTGGAAAAGTGCTTCTTGAACTTGAGTATGACCCAACTTTCTTTCTATATTTTTATTCAGCAGTTGAACCTCCCAAGAACTTTCCCCTACAAACTGTGCACCTCTCAAATGCTGTACACATGCATTCACTCACAAACCATGCTCACATATTCGCTCATATGATTATGCTAAAATTTACTTTCACACAAGTTTATGCTTCCATACTCACTCACATCATAAACTTTGCAAATTGAAAAATTCACATGCATATACCAAAATGCTCACTTGTACAATTCTATTATATATGAACCTTAACAACACAGAGGAATAACACCCAAATGCTTACTTGTACAATTCAGTTACACATACACATTGATACAACATAGAGGAACAAGATCATACTCACTCATAAAAGCATGATTAAAATCACTAGAAAGTTCACAAATTCATAAACCTTCATACATTCAAATGTATACTCTGATACATTCTTCATATAAACATACTAACACAAGTGACTATGCATACACACTAACTTGCCCACATAAATTTAACATTCATACAAATGATCATAAATTTGCTCACAAGGTTCAATACCTAACATATTCAATCACACAAATATATTAACATTAGTAAACTTGTATATGAACTGCCTCACACATTCACTCACACAGTGAGATACTCAAATATTCACTGACTCATGCTTAGACACACATATTTACTAATACACATGAACACATAAACATATTACATATATGCTTACATATATGATGTTATCATCTGGATATAGAATATCCCCCAGAAAAGCTCGTGTGTTGGCAGTACAGAAATATTCAGAGGTTAAATTATTGAATCAAGGTTCTCATTCGTAGATAAATCTATTGATGAATTAATAGTTTGAATAGACTTACTGGGTAGTAACTCTAGGCAGGTAGGATGTGGCTAAAAGAGTTAAATCACTAGTATGGTATTGAAAACTGTATATTTTCCTCATGCAGCTTTCCTCCACCACACCCTGCCACCATGATGTTTCTGCCTTGGAGCCACTGAGCCATCAACTGAACCTTTGAAACTCTCAGCCAAATAAACTTTCCCTTCTATAAGTTGTTCTTCTCAGGTGTTTTGGTCAGAGTGATGCAAAAGCTCACTAATACTATGAAAATGCTCAACAACTCTCATGCCAAATATCACATACATAAGTCATTCACACATTTTATCATACACAGCAACACTCAGTTTTCACAAGCTCATGTTCATTATCACAAACTATTTTCACATGCATTCATTTTCACTCTCCCAATAATACGCATATATATACAAACATGCTCACTATTCACTCACACATATATATGCTAACCCACATGAAAATGTTAAAGAATTCATTCAGCAAACACATGCTCACACATTCACTGACTCATATAAATGTTCACAGTTTTATTCACACATAGAACACTCATTCACTTATATGCACATATTCACTTTTAGTTTTTCTTTTTGTGGTTCTGGGGACTGAACCCAAGTCCACTCTACCTCTGAGCTACACCCGCAGCCCTATTTTATTTTTTTATTTTGAAACAAGGTCTCACTAAGTTATGGACAGCCTCACTAAGTTGCTAAGGCTGGCCGCAAACCTGCAATCCCACTATGCCCAGCTCATATAGTCACTTATATTCACACATTAACCTGCTCACAAACAGAAACATATTCACATATTTACTCACACACAGATATAGTCATATATCATGCTACTCATACTTGTTTAATCACCCATTCAATCACATGTGAATATCTTTATACATTCACTCACACCAAAACACAATCCTTCACACACGGCTGTGCTCGTATATTTACCCACATATTAACACCCTCAAATAATGACATGCTTGTATATATATTCACACTTAACAATACAGGCATTTATTCACAAACTCATATATTGATATTTATATTCATATCCACACATTCCAAATTGGTCACACATAACACTTATATTTATGTATAAGGATATACTTATGCATTTATTCAGAGGAGAACCTGCTCACCTGAATGAATATGCTTATATATTCACTCATAGAAATGTTCATCCTTATATATTACACACTCACAAATTCACTTGTATAAAGATAAGTTCACTCAAATACTCTCTTATATACTCATACATTAACTCTCTCCAAGACAAAATAAATCTAATATGTTCATTCACTTTGTGAACATGCTTCTACACAGGTCACATTCAGTGACATATAAGATTATGCTGACAGATTTAATCACTCAAAAATTGGCTAATGTATTCCTACATACACTACCATCAGCACACATAAGCACTCATGCACATGAACATTCTCATAAATTCATTCACATACAAAATATACTTATATACCTCACATAAACACAATTATACATCCCCTCACTCATATATTCACTTACTTAATGTGTATGTTTACAAATTATTACCTATAGAGACACCATTATCTGCAATGTGTGCTCATACTCACCCATTCACTTTAATAGGCACATTGACATGCAAATAAGTATATGTTTACTCATTCACCTTACACAAACATGCCCATACTCATAAGCTCAGATATTCAGTCACAAACTAAGACGCACTCATACACTCACATTTAACTCTCACATTAAGAAGCTCGCATATACGAATAGGATATTCACTAATAGATGCCTACTAACACAAACATGCTAATTCTTATGTATATGATCACAAATTCACTACACACTTGAATATACTCATTTATTTCAACACTCAAATATTGTTACACTAACATACTGTAAAGCATGTAAAAATTCATGAGTGCTCATATATATGGACATTTTCATATATGAACTCATATTAGCATGTTTTGATTCACTCGTGAACATAACAAGTTACTCATACAAATAGATACACTCATACATTTATACTCACATGCTCACTCATTCACACATATATGCTAACACCATCACATTACTCAAGAGAGCTTGATTATATATTATCATCCTAACACGCTATTACACACTTTCACAAATGTACATGTTCAAATCTACACACTCACTTATATTTACATGTGTACAGTTTACTTATTTAAATGTATATACTGATGTAATGAGTCATATACATACAGACACTAACATATATTCACACTCAGATATTCTTACATGCACATAACCCACTCACTTGAGCATACACATACATAAAAGTGAATAAAATTTTGCTTACCCTCCAGGCACTCATTGCATTTATTCACACATACTCATACATTTACTTTCCCATGGAAGTTATCCTGATCACAAACAGTAATACACTCACATATTTATTCAGCCAACAAAATGCTCATATCCATTAAGAAGCTCATGGTTTACTCAGTTACATAAAAACACATTCACTCTCACACACATCTTATTCAGTGATAGTCACAGATTATTAAGGTCATATAAAAACACTATTTACTACTTACTAATATACAAATAGAATTATATATGCTAACAAATTATACAGATGAGACCATACAAATATTCAGTTTATAAAATATGCATATAAATCAAATAACATTCACCCATGAGCAAATTCACACTTAAGCTGTCACAAAAGACATGCTCACATATATAAACAAACATACACACTCTCATACTCACAAAACATGCTCATTCACTTACTGAAACATGCCTACCAATTCCCTCATAAAGACATATGAATCCACACAACATGCTTACATCCTCCTTCATACAAATCTGCTGAAGCATTTACCCAATCATTAGATCATGTTTACAAGTTTCTCACAAAGGCATAAACACACACACACACAGATGCTGTCATTTACATATTCAATTACACATGCACATTCTTAAAATAAGGAACATGCTCTCATAAACATTCATTCATACAAAAACATGCACAAAGCCACCACATAACTCTTATAGTCACTCATGGAAAAAAAGACACTCATGTACAGTTACATACACACATGATCACATTATCTCTCATCAATAAACTCACATATTAACTAGCTCATAGTAAGAAACCTGTTACATATTCCCTCATGATAACATCCTTGTCACTAATGAAAAATACCATGTAGCAGATGGTGCTGATGTTGATTGATTGATTAGAAGTCTCTTACATGAATGACAATGGAAATAAGACGGCAGAGGGGGCTGGGGAGGAGAGATGGACCTTTCCTACTTATCCTTCCACCAGCATCTTGCTTTTACTGAGAGTTTTAAGCAAAACATTGTAATCATAGAAGACATGAAAGCAGTCATGGGGTGAGTCAGGGAAAAATATCAAGGTAGTCATGGATGAATCAGGGAATGAAAGGATAAAATTCTGGAAAATAAGGAAGTTGTCAGGGTCTTTACTTATTGATCTCATTTGGTCCTTGGAGATTTGTCTGCATGCAGAAATCTCCACTTGAGTGGGCAGTTTGTGCCTGTCCCAAACCGGACTGAAGTAACCTCAAAGCTGATGACTAAGAATAAGGCTTCCAACATTTCCTCTTTTTTTGTCTTTGAGACATGGCCAGTAGTATTTGTCAGCTTGGAAGAAGTGTCGCTGGTTTTCCAGGCAGCCACAAGATATAATCTTACAAACATCAGTCTGACAATAATAGGTTTGACAGTTTTGGATACATAAATGGTCACTGCTAATTGATTTTTCATTTTAACAATGCAAAGTCAAATTGGGTAGACACCTAAGGGTTAAAATTAAGACTATCGTAAATCTCACTAATAAAGTCAGTCAAAGCATTTATAACATAAAATTTAGAGTCCATTCTTATTGCTTTAAATGTGGAGCACTTTAGTCTTTCATTATGTCTTCAGAGTGTAACTGTAAAAGGGCGAGTCATCCTTCTCAGGATCAGCTTGGTTTACTTTTCAGATTTCTCATGAGCAGTCTATTGGGTTGTCTCCGGGGCTGTTGGCTCCTTGGCTACTGACTTCATACAGCTGTGATGGACTGGGACAGCTAAACTGACTGGTGTTTTGTCTAATATCCATATATACATTTTTAACATTTGGGAAGCACAAATATAGCATTACAGTTATACAAGAATTAACTTTTACTTCAGAAGTGAAATTTAGAGCCTAGGGATTAATATGATAACCATAGAAAACAGAGACAGTAGAAAACACAGGAAATTATCTTAATAGAACCTCACTGTAAACTTTTGGATAATTTGTAATTATAACCATCTTTATCACACATGCAGCATTTCTTTCATAGACTTCATCTTCCACATTCTATAATGTACTCAAACTTAATTATGTACATTCCTTACATCTCTCTCTCATCCCTACATACTGGTTTCTTTCTTCAAAATTACTTTGGAAGTAATTTTGTACATTTTTTTTACAAAGTAAGAAACAAATTAAAATATTCTATCCAAGTTTTACAGTGGCCTGGACATTAAAGAGTTACAGTTTTCTTTTCGAATGTTTACATTTTAGTTAGAACTGACTAAAATAACAAATTTTTAAACAACCTTGAACAGCAAAGTTATCTTAGTAAATAGAAGAAGAAGGGAAAAGAGAAAGCCAATTCAGTAACTGGAATGTAGCAATTTTGGTTTTTTCCCCCCTTATTTTTTTAAATGTAGACAAAAACACTTTAATACAATAATTAAGAAGTACACCATATGTAGAAAACCTACTAGAATTATCAAGTATTTGATAATTAACACATTTTCTTAAAAAACTCAATTTTCCTTCTTTTTTAACAGTTTGCTCAGATGTAACATTCAGGACAGTGCAGACTGCAATGTGAAAACTCTGGATTTTCACAAGGTAACTCACCTGCATAACCCATGTACTGTTGAAAATGTAGAATATTACTAGGATTCCAGAGACTCTGTATGCTGCAATATCCTAAAGAGAGTAATCCTCTGACTTTTAACATAGTAGATTAACCAGTTTTTTCCTGGTATTGAACTATATTTTTTATTTTTATTTTTTTAATCAGTGCATTGTGATCATACATCTTTGTTAGATACAAGCTGGTAAAGGCATACATGCAGACATTTCGCATTTAAACCTTCCCCAATTCCCTCCCCACTCCCTCGCCCTCCCTCCTTCTCAAGTTCAGTTTAGTGAGTGACTTTGATATGTTCGTGAAAGTACATCATGTACATTAGGGTGTCTCCCCTCCCCCCATAACCTTCCATTAAGTTAAATTCTTTGCTCACTTAAGATTTCTCCTTGTACATCTGGAGTCCCTCTTATGCCCGATTTTCTCCCTAGCTTCTGCATATTAGGGAAAGGATATGATTTTTAACTTTTTGTGACTAACTAATCTCACTTAACATAATGTTTTCCAGTTCCATTGATTTCCCTGCAAATAACATAATTTTGTTCTTCTTTATGGTTGAGTAAAATTCCATTGTGTACATATCCATTGTAATCCATTCATCTGTTGATGGACATCTTGGCTGGTCCCATAGTTGGGCAATTGTAAATTGTGCAGCTATAAACATAGATACACATGCATTGGTTTGATAGCTTGATTTCCATTCTTTTGAGTAGATACCCAGAAGTGGTATTGCTTGATCATATGGTAGGTTCATTCCCATTCATCTGAGGATCCTCCATATTGTTTTCCAAAGTGGTTGCACTAATTTGCAATCCCACCAAGAGTGTATTAGGGTTCCCACTTCTCCACCCCCTCACCAGCATTTGTTGTTGTTTGTGTTCTTGATGATTGCCATTCTGATTGGGGTTAGGTGAAATCTCAGCATAGTTTTGATTTGTATCTCTCTGATTGCTAATGATGTTAAACATCTCCTCATACATTTACTGGCCGTTTGTATTTCTTCTTTTGTGAAGTGTCTATTTAGATCCTTTGCCCATTTTTGGATTGGGTTGTTTGTTTTCTTAGCTGTGAGTTTCTTGAGTTCTCTGTATATCCTAGATATTAGTCTTCTGTCAGAAGAGTAGCTGGCAAAAGTTTTCTCCCACTCTGTGGACTCTCTGTTGAGGTTTTTGATAGTTTCCTTTGCTGTACAGAAGCTGTTCAGTTTAATGCAATCTCAAGTATTGATCTTCCTTTGAGTTGCTTGTGCTTTTAGGGTCTTGTTGAGAAAATTTTTACCTGTACCTATGTGTTGAAGTCTTGGGCCTATGCCCTCTTCAAGTAACTACAAGGTCTCTGGCCTGACTTCCAGGTCTTTGATCCACCTTGAGTTGACTCTTGTGCAGAGTGAGAAAGTGGGGTTTATTTCCATTTTCCTGCATATGGTTAACCAGTTTTGCCAACACCATTTGTTAAAGAGGCTATCTTTTTTCCAGTGTATATTTTTGGCTCCTTTGTCAAATATAAGTTGACAGTAAGCACATGGGTGTGTTTCTGAATCTTCTTTTCTTCTCCATTGGTCTATGTGTCTGTTTTTGTGTCAATACCATGCTGTTTTTATTACTGTGGCTTTGTAGTAGAGTTTGAAGTCAGATATTGTGATACCTCCTGCATGGTTCTTGTTGCTAAGAACTACTTTGTCTATCCTGGGCTTTTTGTTGTTCCAAATGAATTTAAGGACTGATTTTTCTATGTCTGTGAGGAGTGACCTTGGTAATTTCATGGGTATTGCATTGAATCTGTAGATCACTTTTGGGACGATGGCCATTTTGATGGTATTTATTCTGCCCATCTAAGAGCATGAAAGACCTTTCCATCTTCTAAGGTCTTCATAAATTTCTTTTTTCAACTTTTTAGTTTTCCATATAGAGGTCTTTTACCTCCTTGCTTAGGTTTATCCCTAAGTATTTTATTTTTTGGGGTGCTATTGTGAGTGGAATTGTTTTCTGGATTTCTGGTTGGTATACAGAAAAGCTTCTGATTTTTTAAGGTTGATTTTGTATCCAGACACTTTGCTGAATTTGTCAATCAGTTCTCTAAGGTTTTTGGCCGCCTTTGTTGGGTCTTCTAAGTATAGTATCATGTCGTCTGCAAAAAGGGATAGTTTTAGTTCTTCTTTCCCTATTTTTTACCCCTTTGATTTCCTTCTCTTGCCTTATTACTCTGGCTAGAGTCTCAAGTACTATATTGAACAGAAGAGGTGATAATGAACATCCTTGTCTTGTTCCTGTTCTTAGTGGGAACTCCTGCAGTTTTTCTCTGTTTAATATGATGTCGCCTGTGGACCTATTGTATATTGCCTCTATGATGTTGAGGTATGTTCGTTCTATTCCGATTCTCTGAAGTGGTTTTAGCATGAATGGGTGTTGGATTTTGTCAAATGTTTTTTCAGCATCAATTGAAATGATCATGTTATTTTTGTCTTTGATTCTGTTTATGTGGTGAATTACATGGGTTGTTTTCTGTATCTTGAACTAGCCTTGCATCTCTGGGATGAACCCAACTTGATCATGGTGTATAATTTTCTCAATGTGGTTTTGAATGTGCATTACTAGTATTTTGTGCAACAGGCCAGCTGTTGCCTCAGTTTCTTTTTCTGCCGATCAACTGGGAGCTGAAAATAAGACAAAAACAATACGACACCACACCACACACACACACAGACACACACCTTGCAAGGAGAACTATGTTCAACTTTATTGAGCAACCTTTGTGATATAAATACTGAGGGCTGACCTTGAATACCCTCACAGACCCCAAAACCCAGACGGCGTAACATCAATCAGGTTTTGGAGAAACATTTGTTATTCACATCTTATCTAAATGGGGGAAAACAAAGGCATGGGTCATGAATCTTGAAGCACTTGATTTTAGGGAAGTTTCAAGTTTACTACCCTCAGAGTTGAACAACAGGCACTCAAGGGAACTGGCTGGATTTTAATTGCCCAAAGCAGCCATTTTAGCTCCTCATGTCTTTTTGCTTTTTATATAAATCTTTTTGCTTCCCACAAATCCTCTCTTTTTCTTTTCTAAAGAGGCCTCTGTCTTAGGTCAAGGAATACTCCAGTGCCTTCCCCGTCCCTGGACACTTGACTGGTTGATCAAGTTCCTGTCTTAGGTGGCTACTGACAGTAATTCCTAGTTGCCCATCATGGAGGTCCTCTATTATGGGTTGATCATATTTACCCATATCTGAGCCGGCTCGTTTCTATCAGCCAAGGAGGCCAGTGCTTGCTTGGCCATCCTAGAATTATGCTCTTGCTTTCGGGCCCAGAAAATAAGCTTTAAAATTATGGCAATGGTAATGGCTACAAGGAGGATAGTGAGTATTTGCTCCAGCCAGTTAAATGCTGGGAGCTTTGACATAGCATTTTGAATATTAGTTACAAAATCATCAATCGTTTTTGCCAAATCAAAAGACAATTCTGGAGCATCTTTTAGCACAGTGATTTCACTGTGCAAGGCTAACAGATCTAAAGACATATTAGTATCATGCCCTACTCCTAAAAGATGATTTTTAACACCAGTCCAATTATATTGACTTTCATTATAAATTTTAGCAGTTACACAAATCCACTTATAAGCGGCATGACATTGTATCCTGGCTCTTAGTCTTAATTCTTTGATTTCATGTTCTAAGTATTCTACACTGTCTCCTAAATATTCTACTATATCTAACAATGCTTTTATACATATTTCTATTTTAGTATCTATACTTTTTTGAGTTCCCAACGTTTATGTTACATTTTTAGCAGTAGCTATGAGAGTAATTGCAGCAACTCCAGCAATAAGTAAGCCAACAAATCTATGAGTATGGCTTAAGGCTTGACTAAATTTTTTGCAAAACCTGTAATTTTTTATCACTATACCAAGGTTTAGACAAATTAACAGGCACAAACACAAAAGGGGCTGTTTTGCTATCATTACCTGTGTGTTGGTTGGAACCTTAGGAACACAGGGAGTAAGCAAGCAATTAAAACAGGGAAAATTAAAGTATTTGGCGTGTCAGGGTTAGACATCCCTGTACAATAGCATTTGCTGAGAAACAAATAGGTGTACCCAGACCTATCCCAGTGTAGTTGATAGAAACAGCTTCTGGGATTTGGGAAGAGTCTATAGCTGGAAGTCCGAGAAGACGAGAATTATTTACAGTCACCATAATTTGTTTTTCTTCCCACATAGCAGGGTGTAGCAAAAGGGTGGGTCAGGAATGTAGGTCCAGTATACTTCAGCTGTCGTCCTCGGAATCAGCTGCATCAGGAAGGTGATTTTCAAAGTGTTCAGGCATCCTGTGCTGTTGAAGTTGAGAGAAATCAGACTCTAACTGGTCTCAGCACTGCTTTGAATTCACAGGCCGCACAGCATGAGCAGGAACTCATCGAGGTGTCCCATTATTCCTAGGAAAAACACAAATAGAACCCCGAACTGGGGTAATTACAGGGTCAGGTCCTTCCCATTGATTAGTTTCCAAGTTTTTCCACATGACTGTTGCTTTGGAGGCAAAATTGTGAGAAAAATGTCTGTCAGCTGCAAATTTACCTTGAGAATCCAAAATTAAAAAATTTTAAAGTAAATAAAGTTAAAGCTAATAGATTGCAAAGAGACTCAGAAGTCAGAGGGCCTAATTCCCCCTTTTTATTTTTTCAAGATAAATTTTAAGAGTTTTATTAGCTCATTCTACAGCCTGACCTTGAGAATTATAAGGTATTTCTGTAACAAAAGATTCACAAACATTAGTAAATCCTTTACTGGTGTATATAGGATGTCACTAAAGACCTGGCTTGTTTTGGGAGAGATATTACAATAATGTTGAAAAGTATTAGCATTGACATGAAATTTATTATGTAAATGGGTAGCAGCTTTAAAACCTTTGGAAGGAAAGAAAATCATATTAGTTAAATTAGTTAATTGATCCACCTGATGGTTACCAGCAGTCAAAGGTCCAGGAAGACTAAAAGTTTTTGGTGGCAAAGGACCAAAAATACCTGTTGGAATACAAACAAGTTAAATTCCAGCCTGTTATTTAGCATTAGGATAAAAACACTTGATGTTTTTAGTACTTGTTTGTTGAAACATAGGTTAAGAATTTTTCAGTCTTAAAGTAGCATATATTAGAACTTTGACCCCTAGTGACTCATATTTAATTAATATTTAAGACTGTAGCACTAAATTGTTTTTACATATAAAAAATTGTTACAAGACTTGAATATATCTTGTTTTGTTGATGTTGAACCAAGAATACTTTATGTATTGTAATTGTTGTTTAGCATTTAATTTACCTGTAAAGATAAGCTTACTTATTTCTACTTACTTTACCCATTTTAATAGTCAGTATTTTAACTTATTATTTTAATAAAGTATTCTAAAATAAACAATAAGCATTGTAATCTTTAATATCAAATAGTGACAGACATGTACTCTTAATCATTTAACCTGAAAGAAGTATCTCTTAACCTTTAATAATATCTCTTATTTAAAAAGCAAAATTAAAAGCTTATTTGTTAAAGATTTAAATCACGTGAACTAAAAGGTATTTGGATCCATTTTAAATTTAATGAGCGCTCTTAGAGTAATTTTGGTACCATGTAGACAATAGACAGACAATACATTTATGGATACAAACATACACAAAAGTAGACAGCAAACACATATCTTTTAACTTGCCAGGCATTGAATCTCCATAGTCCACTCATTTAAGATATTTCCAATTAATATGCACCCAAGGGGTGAGGCCTCAGGGATAGAAACGGAATTACCCATATGTTGTAATTTGTGAACTTTTAGGGTTTCCGTGTGTTAAATGAAGCAACTTGGATATCATTTGCCAGTCAGGATCAGATTTTACATCTGTCCCTGCTGTCAATCTACCAATGGCTAGGCGTTTCTGCCACAGAGATGCAGCACAATCCCATCTGCAGTTTGGGAATCAAGCGTCCTTGAATTCTCAATCTGCAGTTTTCCGGGTGCTCCTATTTAGCCCCTACAATACAAAAAATTGGTTTTGCGGCTTAGCAAAGAAGCCTTGGGGAAAACCCTTTTCTTTGCATCTTTACTGCACTCTATCAGCAGAGGAGAGCCACGTGACTACAGCCACTTTGAACTGACAACAAACAAGTCTCCTGGCCTCTGTTAAAATTCTTAGGAGGAGGCTTAAGTTACTACTTTCTTCCCTCCTGCTCTCCAATCATAGTCACCACTACAAAAGCTCAAAGCTACAAAGCTGTGACTTCCTCATCTTAATTCTCTTTTTCAACTCAAAAAGTAAGTGAATGCCTTAGACAATGTGACAGATGACTAAAGTCACCCGCATATATATAACTTCTATACTTGCCTTTGAAGAGACTATAATCTAACATTCTTTGAACAAGGCTGCTAGAAACTGCTTTTCCCTTGAGACAAACTTCCTTGGCAAAAAGTTGAAGTCAATAAATGGCTACCTAAAACAAAAGTCCTACCCAAAAATCAAAGGTGGAGATATTATTACACCCATTTCACATAACTTTCAAGTCCCTATATTATGCAAGTAGGCTCATTACAATTTGGTTTAGCAGTTTTGCATCTAAGTTCATCAATGTTATAGGCCTATAGTTTTCTTTTCTTGAGCTGTCTTTATTTGGCTTTGATATTAATATGATGTTGGCTTCATAGAATGTGTTTGGGAGCGTCACGTTTCTTTCTATTTCACGGATTAGTTTGAGGAGTATTGGGATTAGCTCTTCTATAAATGTTTTATAAAATTCACTTGGAAAACCATCTGGTCCTGGACTTTTGTTTGATGGTAAACTAGTAAACTCTTTATTGCTGTTTCTATCTCTTTGATTGTTATTGGTCGGTTTAAGTTTTCTATATCTTCTTGACTCAATTTAGGAAGCTTGTATGTGTCTATAAATTTCTCTCAATTTCCTCTAGATTCCATTTTGTTGGAGTATTTTTCAAAATAGTTTCTGACGATCCTCTGTATTTCCATACTGTCGGTGGTAATATCACATTTTTCATCTCTTATTTTGGTAATCTGGATTGACTCTGTCTTTCTTTTGGTTAGGTTCACTAATGATTTGTCTATCTTGTTTATTTTTTCAAGAAACCAACTTTTGGTTTTGTTGATTTTCTGTAGTTTTTAATACTCTATTTCATTAATTTCTACTCTGATTTTCATAATTTTCTATCTAGCTTTGGGGTTAGACTGTTTTTGTTTTTCAAGTGCTTTAAGCTGTGTCATTAGGTTATTTATTTGGTGATTTTCTGTTCTTCTTATGTGGGCACTCAGTGCTATAAATTTTCCTCTTAGTACTGCCTTCAAGGTGTCCCAGAGGTTTTTTATATGTTGTGTCTCTTTTCATTAGTTTCTTGGAATTTTTTAATTTCTCCCCTTACTTCTTCTATGACCCATTCCTCATTCAGCAGTGTGGTGTTCAGTCTCCATGTGTTTACATTGTTACTCTGTGTCTTCTTAGAGATGATTTGTAGTTTCACTCCATTATGGTCTGAAAAGATGAATGGAATTATGTTACATTTTTTGAATTTGCCAGAGCTCACTTTGTGGCCCAGAATGAGGTCTGTTTTGGAGAAGGTTCCATCTGCAGCTGAGAAAAATGTGAATTCAGCTGTAGTTGGGTGAAATATTCTGTATGTGTCTAATAGGTCCATTTGGTTTATGGTATTCTTTAGGTGTGAGGTGTCTTTACTGACCTTTGTTTTGAAGATTGGTCTAGTGATGTGAGAGGATTATTTAAGTATCCCAAATTAGTGTATTGGGATCTATGTATGACTTTATATCATGCAGAGTTTGTTTTATGAAAGTGGCTGCACCTATGTTTGGGGCATAGATGTTGATAATTGTTATTTCCTCTTGCTGGATTGTTCCTTTTACTAGTAAAAAATGACCTGCTTTGTCTCTTCTGATAAGCTTAGGCTTGAAGTCTAATTTATCTGATATCATGGTTGCTACTCCTGCTTGTCTTCAAGTTCCATTGGTGCCACACCTCCTTAATAGCTGGATCTTGAGCAAGGCTTGGTCCACTGGAGTCCTGCAAGGCAGACGATTCCAAAAGAAGGAATACATGGCATATCCCACTTTGAATTATTATGTTTTGGAAATTTGGGGTGCTTTGAGTTTTGCTTTTACATTAATTATAAAGGAAAATTTCTTAGAAACATGTGGACTGACAAATACTGATTACTTAGGTGAAAAAAAGCAGTGCGTCAAGACAACCCAATTCATTAACCTCTTACAAGCATTAGTCTAGAAACAGGCTTTGCAAGTTTATCTAAATAGCTACTACAAATAGTCTTTTGACCACTCCCACCTGGTCTCTCTGGAATTTTTACAAGATACATTATCCCTCCAACTACCTGAGATAAGATTGAACACTGCTTAAACGGGCTAAAACAAATTGTAAAGATTTTAAGTAATGGAAAAGAAATTTTATATACATGTTGTATTTTCAAGAATTTTTATGTACAAAATAATTTTTATATATGTGTTGTAACCTTGACTGGTTGAGGATAACCTTTGGAAAAACAGGTCTGTAGAAATTCCTGTTCTATATGCCTCATTAAAAAAAGTAGGATAAAACAGTGACTAACAAACAATAAAAAAAATATGCTTCTTCACTGCATTTGGTGTGAGCGTATTCTCGTGACCTTGTCTCATTCCAAACCTGTTGAGGGACCCCCCGGCCCCATGCCTCAAGGGCTGGACCCTAGCACATTGGCATGGATTACCTTATTCCAGCCTTCACCTTTAGTTTGTGGTAATCTTTGCTTGTAAGGTGTGTTTCTTGCAGGCAGCATATAGATGGATTCTGGGTTTTGATCCATTTTGCCACCTTGTGCCTTTTTATTGGGGAGTTGAGACCAGTTATATTCAGTATGATTATTGAGAGATGATTTTTAATTCCTAACATTTTGAGTTTTGACTTCTGTTTGTGGTAGTGTTTGTTCTTCTTTGCTTAGTTGTTTGCTTCCTGGAACTTATTGTTTCTCTGGTTCTGATGTTTACTTGTTAGTTCTTCTTTGTAGTTCATCTCTTTGAGTATTTTCTCTAGTGCTGGTTTGGAAGACATAAATCCTTTCAGATTCTGTTTGTCATGGAAGGTTTTTATATCCCCGTCAATTTTGAGAGAGAGTTTTGCTGGGTAGGAGAATCTTGGCTGCAAGTTATTGTCTTTCTGAGTTTGGAATATGCTACACCAGCCCCCTGGCTTTCATGACTTAGTTTGTGAGGTCTGAAGTGATTCTAATTGATTTGCCTCTAAATGTCACTTGGCCTTTTACTTTTGTTGCCTTTAGAATTCTCTCTTAGCCTCTACATTAGACAACTTGATTATTATGTGGCATGGTGAACCTCTTCTTTGGTCTTGTCTAGAGGGAGTTCTATATGTTTCCTGCACCTGTGTGTCAACTTCTCTTGCTGTGTTTGGAAAATTCTCTGAAATTACTTCTTTGAAAAGATTGTTTATTCCATTAGTTTCAACTTCTAATCCCTCTTCTATGCCTATTATTCTTAGGTTAGCTCTTTTAAAATTGACCTAGATCTCATTGATGTCGGATTCATACTGTCAAATTTTTTTTTTCTAAATTATGAACTATGGATTCATTTTTGGAATGGTCATCTCCTAAGAGTGAGATTTTATTTTCCATGTAGTCTAAGCTACTGTTTATAGTTTTTATTGATGCCTTCACTTCAATTATTGCATCTTTCACTTCCTTCAATGCTTCTCTTTGCTTCCTGTTCAGGGTGTCAGATTATTTGTTTATTTGTTCCTTCATTTCTTTCCAACTCTCCCTGCATTCTTTCCAGAAATCTTGTATTGTTTCTAGTATTAAAGATCTGAAGTGTTCTTCTGGTAATCTCTGCCATTCAGTGTTGTTGAGTTCTGTTATTGTGGGGTTGTGGTGGCTTATTGTTTCTTTGCTGTTTTTCCTTCCTGTGGTTTCCCTGCTCTTAAATTTATATATTTGCTGCTCTTGCAAGCTTTCTCTCAATTTATAAGTTCCTTATTTTTATTTTCTCTGTATGAATAGTATCTTGTACTGAGTTTCAATTACTCTAGGACGTCTTCTGCCCACCCTAGTAGTGCCTTTGGTGGGTTTCAGGCATTGACTTCTAGGGTCTGTTTGTAGTTTCTGTTATAGGGATTTGTCTCAGAGATGTTGTAGGGCAATTTGTGGTCTCTGTGTTTTTAGGCTTTGATGTGGGATATGTTGAGCTATTCCTTCTCTCAGCAGAGGTGAGTTTATCCTTAGGGGTTGGCATTCCTTTCTGGTGGTTCACCTCTCTGTTCCAATCTCTGCAGTGGGGGTTTAGAGGTGACCACTGGTGTATACAAGGACAGGTTGTGTTCAGTGGTAAAGTTTGGGTGAGAAGTCACAGTGATGAATGCACGAGTAGGGTAAAGTAGAGGGTATGGTCCAGTGGAATAAGAGGTTGAGTGTGTTGAGGTGATATATGGTGAAGATTAGAGATAGTGGATATGTTGGGAGATTCTGGTAGTCAGTGTAAAGTTTTAGGTGTGGTGGTATGAAATGGTCTTGATATGAGACAGGGAAAAAAGGAAAAAGAAAAGAGAAAAGAAAAAGTGTTGAGGAGAAGAATATAGTGGGAGAGAGGGAGGGAAGTTTTTAAAAGGGATAAAGAAGAGAGCAAACTGAGCAAAAAATAAGAAAGCAACTAATCACTCAAACAAACATAAATAAATCAATGCAATACAAAATGAAAACAGAGTAAAAACAACAACAACAAAAAAAACTCAAACCAAAAAACAACAACTGCAAGACACAAAAACAAAAACCATGCAAGTTTGTAAGTATGAAGCTGAGTTGGCCTCTGCAGTCCTTTTGGATCTGCGTGGATATATTCAGCTTTTAAATATCTGCTCACTATATTAGATTTTCGCGTGTGTCTCTGGCATTCTTATTTGCTCTCTCTGTCAGTGCAGGCAGGGAGTTCCGCTGGTGCCTCTCCCACTGCAAACTTGTATCTCTGAGCTCTCCACAGGGCCTATATGCCTGCACCCCGCCTCTCTTTGTCTTTGCTGGTGGCGGGAGTGCAGTCTAAATGCCAGGCATTTTCCAGGGTACCTGGAAGGTCTCTATGCCCTGTGTGCACTGGGTCACTCCTGCACCTCTGCTCCTATCTAATCGCTAGAAGGGCAGATGACTGAGTCTGTCCTTTTTATAGGTGCCCCCACCCCCTGGGAGTGCAATTTAACTTACAGATCCCTACTGCTCTGGCTCCAGTGGGAGGGGTGACCTGGGGTTTCCTCGCTGCAGGCTTCAACTGGTTGTTCCAGGTGTTCCTGATCACTGTTGATCCTGTGGGGATATGCTGCCTGATTAGGGTGTGGAATTCTGTAGTCGCTTATTCCACATCTGGTCACTGGGTTTGCAGGAGGTCGTTGGAGGTCTTGGTGCCAATAGACCCTGCTCCAGTAGGCTGGCTCAATGGTGGCCGCTGCTCCATGGCATGGCACCGCTGCCGGGAGGATGGGCTACTTTGTTCTCTCTTGTCGGTTTTCTGGTTCTCTTCAGCTGTAGTTCAATTCCAGTTGCTTTGTTTGCTTTTTTTCCTCCATCAAGAAGCTGCTTTCATGGCAGATTTGATTCAAGTTCACAGTGCCTGAGGAGAGGTGTTTCACTCAGACACCATCTTGGGTTCTCCTCCCCCTTATTTTTTTAAACTCAGTTTTGTTAGCTCTAATTATTTTGCTTGAACTATGTAGCCTATATGTGGAGTGCAGTTCCCAGGTGATATCCAGGGCAACTGCCATGTCTCTGGTGACTTTACAAAGGTTGATTCATGGTTTGTTCTTGAGTCTGGCCTCCCTGAGGAGATTTGCTCCACACCTTGTTTTTCTGTACTGGGGATTGAACCCAGGGGCATTCTAACCTCCAAGCTACAACCCCAGCCCTATTTTATTCTTTATTTTGAAACAAGGTCTCACTAAATTGTGGAGTACCTCGCTAAGTAGCTGAAGTTGGCTGCAAAACTGCAATCCTCCTGTCTCAGTCTCTCAAGTACTGGGATTACAAGTGTGTGGAACCACACCCAACTTGCTCAGTACCTTTATACAGTTTTGTATTGGTGACTCATCACTGTGTACAGCAGGGTGATTGGATTCAAGGTATGTACCACCTTCAGCTGTATACAAGAGTTCTCATACAGTAAGCCTGGTGTTGGTTTTTGGACCAGAACCTGGTCTGCTGTCTTCCTTCTTTTTGAGACAATCAAGGTGAAAAGTCTTTTAGCAGTTGCCTTTTAAGTTGTTGAAAGACCTGTTGTTGTTCTTTTTTTCCCCCACACAAAAGGGTTTTACTGTGATAGCAAAGTTTAGAATCCAAATGTGACAGACCCCTGTCACTCTCAAAAATTCCTAGAGGGATTTTCGGTTGGCTGAAGTAGCTTGGACTGTCTCCTTTTCCCCTGCCCATAACAATCTCTTCTCTTTTTTGATGGTGAATTTCAGACACTCCACTTTTTGCTGGTAGATAAGGGCCCTTTTTGCTTTTCAGAGACCTTGTAACCACTATGCTTTTTTTTTTTTTTTGCATAGTCTTCAAGAATCTTGTGTTTGAGGAGAAGATCATCAACATACTGAAGGAGGGTGTAGCCCAGGGTGTGGGGAGGAAAAGACTTGAGGTTATAGTCTAAGGCCTCTCCAAAATTAGTGGGGGAGTTTTTAAACCATTTAGGCAATCAAGTCTAAGTATACTGATTTTTATTTTAGCTTCTGGGTCTTGTCATTCAAAGGCAAACAGTTATTGGTTTACAGGAGTCAGATGTATACTTCCAAGCATGTGAATCATGCAGCAGTGGACAGGAGCAAACTTAGAAGATGTAGGATGACTGTGCTCTGGTGGATGATTCACAGGTCCTACACTGGTTGTCATTCCTGGGTTTCCAGCTTTTTTTTTTTTGTGGTACTGGGGATTGAACTCAGTGGCATTCTACCTCCGAGCTACACCCCCAGCCCTATTTTTTTTAATTTTTATTTTGAAACCGAGTCTCACTAAGTTGCGGAGTACCTCACTAGGTAACTGAGGCTGGCCGCGAACCCGGATCCTCTGGTCTCAGCCTCCCAAATGATGGGTTTCCAGCTTTTTGACTAACAAAAGAAGAATGGTTCACCGAGACTGACTCAATGTGATAATACCATGTTGCTGAAGTATCTTTAAATGGGGCTGGATTTCTTTTAGGGTCAGCCAGAGGATTAGGACTTCTGCTGGGGCATTTTCTTAGCCCAGCAGTCTTCTGCATGCAAAATATATCATCTTTCTTAAGTGTTGAGAAGAGTTGTTGTTGTTGAATAGGATTCATCTGTAACTCTATCAGATGTTGCCGGTGGAGCTATCACAGGAGGATGGAGGGGATGAGGTCCCACTGGTCAGACTGGATGTCTGGTTAGATGGGCTAGGAGGTGCTGATGGGGCAGGCAGCTGCTGTCATCTGGCAGGGCTTCATCTGATTGCTGTTTCCAATTTTCTGATTGATCACTAGAATCTTGTCTTTTAGTGACTAAGAACTAGGAGATAGGACCCCACAGCCATGGGAGTTTCTGAAACAATTAAAGCAAATTGTCAATGTATACTGAATGTTTTGGGCTACCTGTGACTTGCTCCCAAATGCATTAAGTAATGCTTAGATCTAATGAGCCTTTTGACAGCCAATCCTCTCCAAAATTCAACCATTTTACTTTGCACAGGATGTGCAATCTTTGGGGGTTACTTTGGATCTATAATCACCTGTATAAGCCCTTTATAAAGTTTTTGATGATGAGGCAAAAGAGAATGGGCTTGCTCTGTTTTCCTTCCCTTTTTATCTAGAAAGTCTCGGCTAATACTAGGATGCCTAAAACAGATAACAGACAACATTACACTTGCTTTATTTTTGCCCATTCCCCACATAAATTTTTTTTTTTTTTTTTTTGGCGGTACTGGGGATTGAACTCAGGGGCATTATACCTCCGAGCTATACCCCCAGCCCCATTTTTTATTCTTTATTTTGAAACCGAGTCTCACTAAGTTGCAGAGTGCCTCACTAGGTAGCTGAGGCTGGCCGCGAACCCGGATCCTCCGGTCTCAGCCTCCCGAATGCTGGGATTACAAGCGTGCGCCACCACGCCCGGCTCCCCCACATAAATTTTTAAGCCATCTCTTGGCATAGGCAGAGTGATATACAGCCTTTCTTCTGTTAGACCAAGGACTTTTTTAGGGTCCTTGCTGAATTGCCACTTAGCTATTATAGGATGGCCATGGATTTATATCTACAAATATGTCTTTGTACTTATCATTTTCTAATATTTAAAATAATCTTTATAAAATCTTGTAATTTAGAAAAATTATCTTTTTAAGTAAGGTAAAACACTTTGTTTTTAATAGTTTTTTTTTAAACAAATTACAGCTTAAAATTCCTTAGTGAATATGTGAGGCAGTTCATATACAAGTTTATCAATGTTAATATATTTGTGTGATTGAATATTTTAGGTATTGAAATTCATGAGGGAATTTATGATCATTTGTATGAATGTTAAATTTCTGTGGGCAAGTTAGCCTTTATATATAGAATCTAGAATATGTAGAATTAGATATTTTATTAAAGTAAAATTTTAGTAGAATTTTAATTTAGTAATTTATGTTTAGTAATTTATATTTAGCTAACATTTAAAAGAATGCAATCTTAAACACATTTGATAGACCCAGATATATTGTTTTTTGGCTCATGTTAAAAAGGCCAAAAATATTTTGTACTTAGCAATTTTAATATTTTAACTTACTTAAGCACAATTTTTAAAAAATTAAGAGATATTTATAACAACTCATACCATTCATATTTACTCAATTCACCCATTTTAATAGTTGTTTTAGATTATCCATGAAAATCAAGATATAAAACAAGCATAGTTAACATTTTAAGCCTTTTTTCCTGTAAAGGAAAAAACCTAAACAAAAAATGGTTATTATACTTTAAGCATCTAACAAAAATAGATACAATCCTAATTGGCAAGCATCTTGGGAAAGAATTATGTTAATAATTTTTAGTAACATCTTGTACTCTTATTTTTATCAGCAAATTTAAATTAACTTATCTTTTAAGAATTTAAGTCACATGAACTGAAAGATATTTAGATCCATTTTTTGGTTATTGTTATTATTCTTCTCTTCTTTAGTTTATGAGTACTCATTTATTTGAAAACCAACTTTGGTACCATGTATATAACAGACAGAAGTACACATATACATACAGACATATAAACATAGGTAGAAAATGAATATCTTGTAACTTTAATTTGTCAGGCATTTTATTTTTATAAATAGGTTACTAAATCTAGTGCCAAATTTAAAGTATTGAATATTAAAGTACAAACTATCAGAGACATTTGTTTTGTGCCAGTGAGCAACAGACCATGTAACAAACACAATCATAAAAGCCTATACAAGCCAGGCATGGTGACGCCTGCTTGTAATCCCAGTATATGGGAGGCTGAGACAGGAGGATCGCAGGTTCATGGCCAGCCTCAGCTACTTAGTGAGGCATTCTGCAAACTTAGTGAGACCTCGTTTCAAAATAAAGAATAAAAATAGGGCTAGTGGTGTAGCTTGGAGGTAGAATGCCCCTGGGTTCATTTCCCAGTACCATAAAAATAAATAAATAGGGGAGAGAGATCCAAGATGGCGACTGAGTGAAACAACTTCCCTCAGACGAAATCTACCATACAAAGAGCTTCTTAACAGAAGGAAAAATACAACAACAACAACCAAAAAAAGCGGAATTTGAATTACAACAAAGGAAGAACCAGAAAGTGGACCTAGGAAAGTAAGAAAGCCGGCTGCGCTGCAGCCCGGTGCCCTGCGCCCTAGCGCTGCACCGCCAAGGAGCTAGGCTACCAAGACGAGATCTGGCATCCCGCGCCCCGGTGCCTTGGGCCCCGAGGAGGAGCTAGTCCCTGAGATGGTATCCGGCGCCCTGCGCCCCAGAGCTGCGCCGCCGAGGAGCTAGGCCACCCAGAGGGGATCTGGCACCCTGCGCTCCTGTGCCCTGCACCCAAGAGCCGCGCCGCGGAGGAGCTAGTCCCCGAGACGGTATCCCGCGCCCTGTGCCCCGGTGCCCCGTGCCCCGAGCTGCACCGCCGAGGAGCCAGGCCCTGAGACAGCATCCAGCGCCCTGCGCCCCGGTGCCCTGTGCCCCGAGCTGCGCCACCGAGGAGCTAGGCCCTGAGACGGTATCCGGCGCCCTGCACCCCGGTACCCTGCACCCTGGAGCTGCGCCGCAGAGGAGTCAGGCCCTGAGATGGGATCTGGAGCTCTGCGCCCCCGGAGTCGAGTCGCGCCACTGAGCAGCTAGGCCACAGAGAGGGGATCTGAAGCAATGGAGATCAGCCTGATGCTGTGATCTGCAAAATCCACGGCGGGCATAGCTAAAAGCCCAGGCGTGGGGTGGGACCCCGGTGTCTCCACGCACTACCTAGGCAGATATCAGCGAACCATCTATACCGCTCGGAACCAGTGGAAAGACCAGCGCGAGCTCCCGTGGGTCGGCCTCTGAGCTCCACCCCAGGTGGAAAAGTGAGCGAAGGTGCAACAGAGTCTGAAGCAGTCCAGCCATGTATCCATAAGTGAACTACAACCCGGGGTGCTGGGTTCACAATACAAAGGTTAGACTCAGGTACCCGCCCTTCTAGAGACTAGACAGGGCCAGAAGGGCACAGGATCCCAGAGCATATAGGGCATCTGGAAAGGCCTGGCATTTAGACTGCAAAAGCAAAAAGCAGAGAGAGAGACACACACAGCCAGGCCCTGGAGAGCCCAGAGACATAAGCTAGCAGCGAGAGAAATCCTCTGCCTGAACTAAGAGAGCAAATAAAAAAATTCAAGCTCGGTGCTTATGAACTAGCAGAACGATCACTCTAGTCTCGGGTTGTTATTTGTAGATTTTTGGTTCTTCTTTTTTTTTTTCTCTTTTCTTTTTTTTCCCCCTTTTTCTCTATCTTTTTCTTTGGTGATAAGTCCTATATATTTATACTCTGTTTTCATTTTGTATTGCCTTGAATTATATATGTTTGTTTGGATGATTACTTGTGTTGTTGTCCCTGGCTTAGGCTGTTGAACCCCCTTCCTGTCCCTTCTACATGCTTCCCCCCTTCCCCTCTAAATACCTCTTCACAACACTTTACATCCTGTCTTCTCCTTTCTCCTTTTTCCTGTCACTTATCATTATCTACCATCTCTAATCTTTACAATACATCTCCTCAACACACTCAACCTCTTATTCTGCTGGATCACACTCTCTTCTTTATCCTATTCCTGCATTCATAACTGTGAACTCTCACTCAAACTTTATCTCTGAAGACAACCTGTCACCCCAAAACCCCCACTGCAGAGATTGGACAAGAAAACTTGCAAAACAGCAAATATATAAATTGAAGAACTGGGGAATCATGGGAAGAAAAAATAACAAAGAAACAATGAGCTACCACAACCCCTCAATAACAGATCTCACCAACCCAGAATGGCAGAGACTACCAGAAGAGCAATTCAGATCTCTAATACTAGAAACAATACAGGATTTTCAGAAAGAATGTAGGCAGAGCTTTAAAGAAATAAAGGAAGACATAAAGGAACAAATAAA
>PVLC010009933.1:0-52313 GCA_004027655.1 Graphiurus murinus
GGCTTCAAGCACTCCCTCTCTTCCCCCAGTCAAGAGGCTGGGCTCCCGGCCGATCTGCTTCAGGCTCACTTTTCCATCCCTGGAGGCTGACCTGCCTGCTCGGCCTTCCCGGGTTGCTGAGGGGCGCAGGCTGGTGATAGTCTGGCCAGATGACAGGTAGCTGGTTGGGAAGGGCTAGCAGGGGGGATGGTGGGCCGCCTCTTCACAGCCCCACCGGCTCTTGCTGACTCGTCCTGCCCCTCCCGGACTCAGCTCCTCCGCTCCCACCTCAGGCCCAGGCCTCCGCCAAGAAGCTGCGTCCCACTTCAGGCTCTGGGCGGTCGCAGTTCCGCGCTGAGGCGATGCGCCGGGACAGAACCCAGACCCGCGGGTGCCCACGCTGAGTGCCCCACGGTTCTGGTCTCCGCCTGGGTGCGGCGCAGGGTGCCAGGGGTGCTGTGTCCTGGGGCCCGCCGTTCCCAGCGTCTGGGTGGCCCCCAAGGCTCCTGGTCCTGCCCTTCCACAGCCTACCTCCTAGGCGCAGAGCCCGGCTGCTGCCTGCCCCGGCAGAGCCGGGCCGGCGGGGGTCCGCGAGGAGCGCGGATCGCTGCGCTATGGCATCTTTTCTTGTCCCCGCTCTGCTTTCTTGATCTTCTTTATTTGTTTGTGGTTCGAATTTCGCTTTTTTCCTTCTGTTGAAAAGATCTTTTTATGGTAAATTTAGATCCAAATCAAGGCGTTTGTGAAAAGACGGTTCACTCAGTCGCCATCTTGTATCTTCTCCCCTTAAATTATCATTTTTAAAGCAAAACTCCTTTAAAAATTTTTGATTGACCAAGATTTGCCACTTATAAACTGAAGTGAGCACTTAGAAACTGTACAGTACTTTGGGCAAAACAGTCTCTGTGTCCAAATCCCAGTATTACCATTAACCGTATAATAATTTAATTTATTAACCTTCTTCTCATTTTCCTTACACATACCATGAAAATAATGACATTGACAGCTGGAGGGGGATGAGAAGAAAGTAATGTGTTTGCCAAGAACCTGACACATAGTAAATAATAAGAAAAAAGTTAATGCATCCTCCCACTCCAAGCTCTTAGAAATCTAGCAAGAAAATGATGGTATTTTAGCACCAAGTGATTTCTAAATATAGAGATGATGGAAATCCTGAAGTGTTTTAATGGGAGAAGGCAGTGAGCTGTGAAATTGCATCCAATGTTCTCAGGAAATAAATGCTAAAATAACCAGAGTCTCAATTTGTCTGTTAAATTCAATGCAGGTCATGCCTAACAATCAGGATCACAGTTTAGACAAACAAAAATCCCTGGTGACTCTGTTGTTGACCTGTTTGATTCTTTGTGGTCAGATCAATTATGCTGGACATGTTTTAAGTGACTGGGTGATTAATGCCCATGATATTTTCTGTCTGTTGTCTTTCTAGAGAGATCGTTGGCACACTAGGGTACTTCTGGGGAGTATCACACTTTCTTTGGTTCAACCTGGTTAATCTCATCATAACCTACTTGAAGAATTGTTGGCAACAATGGGCCCAAAAGGCCTTTATCTCCTCCCCAGAGGTTCCCTAGTCGTGAGTGAGCAGGTTGCTGCCTGCTCTAGGAAAGCTGGTTGCTGAGCAGCTTATGCTTTGCTGCTTCTAAGTACATTTTATGTGCCCTAAAAGGCTGGGAGAGTGCAGGAGGGCTGTGGTTGGTTTGCTAGGGATGTTTAGCAAAGAACCACAGTGGGATGGTTAAACTATAAGAACTTATTTCTCAAAGTGCTGGGAGGCTAAAAGTCCAAGATGAAGACACAGGAGGGCCTGGCTTCTTCTGAGTGCAATCTTTTCAACTTGCAGATGTTTTGAGTATCTTGTGTCCTCACAAGATCTTTCCTCTGTGTGCATCTCTAGTATCTATTTGCAGTCCCATATTTTCCTTTTTATTCATTAAACTGGATTAGATCCTACCCTAAGACCTTATTTTAACTTAATCACCTCTTTTAAGGCATTATCTCCCAAAATAGTCACATTCTGAGGTACTAGTATAAGATTTTTAATTTGAATATTGGAGGTGGGGCACATACTTCAAGTTCAAACAAGGACTAGGGGCTAGTTTAGATATTTAGGAAATAGGATTCCATCCAGGCCCTTAAGATATTGGGTGACTTGTAGGAAGAGGCAAAGAAGGACTACCCAAAAGGTAAAACTCTAGGAGTCCAGGAGTATGCTGTCATATGAACTACAGTCAGCATCAGAACCAGGTATTCTTGTGAAGATAAGATGAACTGGCCTTCACCTAGCCCTCCACTTTCCTCTTGGGCTTACTGATAACAATTACTTTCAGGACAAAGACTATTCTTCCCCCTGATTGGGACACCTGTCTTCTCATCCATGGTTCTCTTACCTGGTCCAGGAGCTATTGATAGGTTTGCCAGGATTTAACCTAAGGAACCTAGGGATTCCCTTTTTATATGATTGACAGTGGTGGCTTCATAGTGACCTTCATACTTTCCATAGAACATTCAGCTTCTCTTGTCAAAATAATGGACAAAAATATGCAGCATTCTTGAACTTGTGTTGCATTTACCAGGTGAGGAGCTAGGGAGAAAGAGCCAGAGACCAATTAAGAAAGCATAAGTAAGAAATCATAGTCAGAGAAAAATGAAGAAAATGGCCGTCATGTCTCTTGACTATTATATACTCCTCTCCCTGAAAGATTTTCTTCCTTGACCTGAGTATGGAAGTGATGCTGTCATCAATACATAGCCAGAAAACTTACACATCACCTTGGACTTGTCTTTTTTGATCTCTGCCTCTCCCAATTCCTTAGAAGAAGTTCCTCAACCTTTCCCCAAAAGAAGTCTTGTTCATGCAGCATGGTATTCTTTGAGGAAGTGATGCTAACTTCTGTACCAAATAAATCACAAATTCCTGGGGATTATCATGTTAGAAGTTCCTGATCAGCAGGTGGCCTTCCAATGTAGTCCTCCAAAGATTCAGATGCCTTCCATCTCATGATTTTGTCCAGACATCTATTTCCTGTATGTGGCAAAAGAAAGTTCAAATGTAGCAGGCTTTCCATTAGCTAAAACTGCCTTGTGGCCACATCTAATAGCAAGTGGAGCCTGGGAAATGTAGTTAGCCATGAGGCCAGGAAGAAGAGAGAGTGATATTCATGAGTACCTGTAGTCTCTGCCATAGGTTGTGCCAGGAAATAACAGGTGTTTCCTAATATTCCCAAGAAGAATTTGGGCACTCTATTTACATTAAAAAATCACAAAACAACAAAAGCTAAGAATCTTCAATTCTTGTTGTAACTTATGAGAAGTGATCAGATATTATCTCAGAACAAGATCTTTAGGTTAGGGGTGTCCTTTAAAGTACTCATTTCCCACTGCTGGGAATTGGAATTTTCCAAACTTTTCAGCTTTGCCTTTCTCATTTTGGATTCTTGATTATCACTATTACCATTGTTTCTAATACCTAGGAGAATCATTTTTATTCTTGGTGAAATCCAAGTTGGGATTTCATCAAAAATACAAATCAAATCCACTGATTAAAAAACAAAACAAAAAGTTTCTATTGTATATTGTTCCACTTGGTAATTTTGGAAAAATCTCAAGTGTCTTCTTCACTAGTTGCTTGTTAACAATGATAAAGAGCCCCACATAATTTCTCAGAGTCTAGAAAGGAGCCCAGTTTTATGTGGTTGTGATGTAGGATAGAAGAAATAATTAGACAGGAAGGAGACAAATGGGAAAGAAAAAATACAGATATCACTTTAATGTAAACACCTGGAACTAAAGCACGACAGCCTCCATTCCAAGGTTTGGAAGTTCCTTAGACCCTGCCCCCCCACCTAAGAGCCAGGACAAAGGACACTGGAAATTTACAGCTAAGGACAGACTTATCTTGAAACCTGAGAAAGAGGAAGGACTCAATTTGGACCACCTACTCAATTTACGCCCACCAATACCTGAAGAAGGAGGAGGTCCAGACTTCTTTTGTGCCCACCCCTCTTAAAAGCCTATAAAGGAAAGGAGTTAACCACACCTCGCTCTCTTGGGACCTGGGAAGCACATCAGGACAGGAAGATGCCCGCTCACCTGTTTTTCTCCCCTTTCCCTTATTTTCCTAAATAAATTCCACAGATGCCAAGGACCCACGTGTGGGACCGGGTTATCCCACAACAGCTGTAATCTACAAAGGCCCCAAGCTTGGCTCTGGCTGAGTGCCCTGTCCACAGGCTAACATCCCAACTTTGTTGTCACTATCTGTGGTTGAGTTACTGAGCCTTTTAACTCCCTCTACTTGGAAGCTTTGTAGACGTGAGCCTTTCCTACAAAGTTGCATGTCCAGACTGACCCAGGGACACCATGAAGTTGACCTTACCATTGCCTGGTATTGTGCTTCTAAAGGATCTTCATGGGGAGGAAGAAAAGATTCCTGCCTAATGCCTGCACTCTCAGTATTTGGGAGGCCAAGACAGGAAAATCATGGGTTTGAGACTAGCCATGGAAATTTAGTGAGACTCTGTTTCAAAATAAAAAATAATATCGGGCTAGATGTGTAGTGCTCAGAGGCAAAGTGCTCTGGATTTAATACCCACTACCCAAAAAAAAAAAAAAAAAAAAAAAGTTTCTGCCTGTCTGAGTCTGATCATGAGAAAGTAGCTAAACCCATGGTCTGCAGATTTCTAGAAAGTCCAAACTGGAACAACTGCAGGGTACTCTGCTGAGCATTTCACAAGCCTCTCATGTCAGCAGGATAGAACCTGGAGTTCCAAAAGGGAAAGTCATTTGTCCAGGGTCACCCTGGCACTATATCTCCTACCTCCTCTGATTGTCTGAGCTGCCCTTAGGGTTACACATACCTAGATTCAACCCCTAGCTTCAACACTTTCTGGTTGTGTGGTCCTGAGTTAAGTTTCTTAACCTCTCTAGACTTCAGTTTATGCATTTGCAAAATCTAAATATACCAATGTAAAATTAATATTAATGGTACCTTTACCCCAAGATTTTTTAAGTGATTATATAAAATCATCACTATGTGAAATACTCAGCCTGCTACCTTTCACAATGAGGGGGAGCTGTCACTACTAAAATAAGTAGCAGAACCAAAATTAAAGTTTAGTTTGTCCAACACTCAGTTCACGTTTCTCTCTGCTATGATATTCATTTAAAACAAGGTACTTTCTCTACATTAAACAGAGATATACGTGCAGGAATTCCATCTTTCTCTCAATGACTGCTCAGGCCCAGAGAATAATGGAGTCTTTTCTGAGCATCACTACCTTAATCTCCAGACACCATCTCTGCCATATATTGTATGTAACTCAATGTTTCTTTTATACAAGTCTCAGAATTACTGTGGCAAGGGATCCTAGTGAGGAAAGTTATTCTCAGCTGCATCTGAGTGTAAACTGAGACCCAAAGGAAAAGGAAACACAGAAGAAGACCTTGCTTCCCAGGTATCTGCACCCAGGAGATCTCTCGTCAGATGGAGACAAAACCTAATGCAAAGCAGAGATATTTCAGGTAGGAATTCCATGTTGACTCTCTGCCACATGCTATTTCCCTCTCCAAGCTTCCCACTCCAATTCTACTCCAATAAAATGTTAGGTTTCTCTGCAGCCTAACTGACAAGGGCCTTTATACTTTCTACAATAAGTAGATTTTCGGAAAAAATAGAAAAGCCTGGGTTTCCCACTTTTATCAAGCAAAACATCATTTCTTTTTTTTTTTTTTTTTTTTTTTTTTTTGCGGTACTGGGGATTGAACCCAGGGGCATTCTACCTCCGAGCTATACCCCACCCCCAGCCCTATTTTTTATTCTTTATTTTGAAACCGAGTCTCACCAAGTTGCGAAGTGCCTCACTAGGTAGCTGAGGCTGGCTGCGAACCCGGATCCTCCGGTCTCAGCCTCCCGAATGCTGGGATTACAAGCGTGCGCCACCACGCCCGGCTAACATCATTTCTAATTAGAGAGAGAGAGCGCCCTAGGTTGAAGCACAGCCACTCATTTCTTTCCTTAACTGGGACATAGGAACACATTTCAGAGGCTGACAGTCCCCTCCAATTGAGATCTGAAGGAGAAATTTGTTAGTTTTCCCTCTTGTTATCCACAGGAATAAAACCTGCAAATAGACAGGTGTCATGATGCTGGAAATCTTTTTGGAATTTCTTCAGGATGAACATTCCATTTTCTCTGCCCTTTCCCTTCTCCCTGAGATGAGGGATTCTCTTCCTCTTAGGGTCCCACCTTGTACTGCTGGCAATTGCGAAGGAGATACTTTGATAGATTCCAAATTGTTTTCAGTCACTGACCTAGACATAACATCACCACTTCCTGATTATATTGATATACGTTTCTATTATTTGCTTATTTGTGCCTCCAGAAACAATTCTTTTTTGTTGTTTTACTGTAAACAACATTGCAAGGCCCCTGTATTAAATCATAATTATTTACCCATGCAGTTCATGCACCTTTGTCCCTGGGGAATCTGGTGACGTGAATTTACAGGAACATCAGGGTATTTCTCACCAACAGTTTCCTGTTATTGATATGCTTTTGTTTAGTTGTGATCTTTTTTTTTTTTACTCATTCAGTTTCTCAAGGGAAAAATAAACAGGCACGTGACAACTATCACAGTCACGGGATCTCTTCTGGGGACCTCGCAAATGTGTTTTCATCAGGGACGGAGCCCTCTGGCAAGGCCAAATGCTGTGGAATTGTGTGCAGGGACAATTGGTTATCATTCATTTGTTCTTTCAGCTTTCCCACGTGCTTCAGATAACTATCTTAGGGAATGCACGTGACATTATGTGGAAGAAATTCCACATCCAGAAAGAGCCGTTCTAAAATAAGAAGTGTTTAAACACAGCAGGTTTATCAATGAGACATAATGGATTTTTCTGAACTCTGAAATAGGGGACTCCAAGGTTTGATTTTTTTTTTAATCTGGCAAATAACTACATTGATTAGAACTCCTACAAGCCTAAAGGTTCTTGCCAACTACAATAGAAATCAGAATAATATAATTACTGAATTGAGATTTTTCAAAACTTAAAAAGATATGAAATGTACCTAAGTTTTCAGTCTTTCTGTATCATGGCTCAAATACACATTCATTATGATTTTCAGTTTCACCTTTTTTTAACATGTCAGTTTTTAAATCAATATTTTATTGGTGCATTGTAATTGTACATGGTAGTGGAATTCATAGTGACATATTCATATATGCACGTAATGTTCTTTGGTCTATTTTTAAAATGAGAATCTTTACCCTGAAAAGCATTTGGGAAATCATAGCTATTTTTATAAATCCTCTCTTCTCTAAGAATATGCTATAAAACAGGAGCTGACTGTGATGTTCAAGGTAGCCACTAGCCACCTGTATTTATTTAAATTTACATTAAGCTGGCCTTGATGGCTCATGCCTATATTCCCAGTACTTCTCAGCCAGTCTGAGCAATTTAGCAAAACCCTCTACAACTTAGTGAGACCTTGTTTCAAATTAATTAATTGATTGATTAACTAAAAATTTGAAACAATAATTAATTAATTGATTAACTAAAAATTCCATTTCTTTGTCATGTTAGCTACATGTCAAGTACTCAATAGCCACATGTAGTTAGAGGCTTTCATTGGAGCCAGCACCCATTATGAAACATTCCCATTATTACACAAAGTTCTACTGGGCAGCAATGTTCTAGGAGGTAGACTCAGCATGCATTAAAAATCCAATAAATAGAAAGTTAATACCATTTGAATGAATATTTTTGGTGGACATTGTGGTTACACTTTTCTTTTGTTGGAAAACTTTTCACTTTTATATTTCCTACAATGAGAGCAACCCTCTTAAACCTAACATCTCTTATTTCTCTGGTCCCTTCAGCTTTTGTTCCTTTATGAAACAAGTTCATGAAGTATATTGATGTAGTAAACCTGAAGATAAATCAAGACAAAAATTTTTGTAAAGCCATGATGTATCCTACAGGAATGCTGCTCCCTATAGTTTGCTTGGTGCTTATTTACTTTCCTTCCCCCTCTTTTAGAATGTCACACTTGCAGGTTGGATAGACATGATAGTGCACAAACACAGAAGATGTCAATCAGTTATTTTAAAATTCCCTTTATGATCTGTTTACCATTGGCAAGCCCCTTCCTTCAATAGTCTCTGAATTTTTATTACTTTCCTTCCTACACCAGATTCACCTCCAGTCTGGTGGTTCCTTAACTATGCTAAAGAGAACTGGGGGAAATTCTCCAGCTCAGATTTTGAGCCCTGGATCTGTCACTTACTGTGAGCCACCCAACTTTGAGAAACTATCTCTCTGAGCACTAACTTCTTAGTCATGCAAAATATGGGATTCTGCTAAGAACCACAAGGATGTTGTGAAGTCCCAATCAACTGACAGATGTTGACAGCACCTTGTGAGTTTACAGCACAACATAAAGACAAAAAGCTATTATCATTAGTTATTTTACATTCTTGGTTGTATGTGAAACTCTGGAGGCTATACCACCTGTGAGTCACAGAAAAGTAGAAACTGTATCCCTGATGTTCCCCAATGTATGAAAGCCCAAGGAAAACTGACTTGTCAACTCTTCATCAACTTTCTGGTGTTCTATTAGCATTTTCACCTTGTTTTATTGATGAGGAAATCAACAATCAACACCAAAATGCTTGCCAAACACCATAAAGTCTTGGCCATTCAGGGCCACTGAACACCGCCCATTAATGTTCCTTATTAAAAATTAATGTACCCTAATTATTAAAGTCATCTAATTTGAGTATTGTTTTCAAAACTCTTTTCAATTAGAAGTAATATAAAATGTAAACATAACACAATAAACAAAGTCACAGTGGAACAAGAAAGAACAGAAGGAAACATTTATCCAAAGAGGATATTTTTAATTTAGAGGCATTTGGTTCTGGTTTTTCACTTAAACTTTACTAGAAGATTCTTTTCCAAGCAAAGAGAGAAATAGCTTTCTTTTATCACTTTTGTATCTAGATACCTCAGATTTGGTTATAGAAGAGAGGAAGGATTGGTTGACTTTCAAGTTTGTAAAATGGATCTCCTGCCAAGACTCTACCAACCAAGGTGATTTATGCAGCAAAATCTCAGACCAGGCTCCCAGGGAGCTTCTGCTGCTCCTTTCTGGTGTTTAGAAAGTTCCATGGTCAGAATGGGGGTCAAGTCCCAACATCTTCATAGAGCCAAGTTCTCTATTGGGTACCTGAATTGGACATTGCTTTGCAGTTTCTTTTTCTTTTCCAGTATAAAATTTCTCATTTGGAGGTAATTATCTTTGCTGTTCCTCAGTTCCTGGTATTGCCTGTCTCACAAAGGACATGGTGAAGACGACATACGTCGTCCCATTTAAAGCGCTCCAGAACAGTGCTTAGCACATGGTAGGTGTGCAATAAATAGAAGTCAATCTCCAATTAAGGAGCTTTTACTGAATGTGCAGGACCCAGCTAGCATGGGGAGGGAAACAATGATAAATTAAATGGTCTCTACTCCAGAGCTGTTTATAATCTAGATGGAGGGATAAAACACAAATAACAATAACCCAAAGCTGAATGTGATAAGTATACTAAAGGGTAACAAACAACTGTCTTTGGAAGCACAAAGAATGAGAGAGAGCTTTGGGTCAGGATAGTTCTGATGGTTTTATGGGGGAGTTGGCACTGGCTTTGCTTTTTAAAAAGTCATAAAAATGTCTGTGTTGCAAGTGAGGAAAAAGGGGATTTAAGTTGATGAAGTAGAAGGAGAAAAACATGGGGGGGGGGGTAAAGTAAAGGTAGTTTTAGGGCATGATAGATAGCCCTGGGAATTTAAGGAGTGCTGTGCATGGGGGGAACTGGAAGAGGTCAGTTTGAAAGAGAAGGGCATGGGCAAGGTTGTAAAAGCCTTGAATGCCATGCAAAAAATTTAAACCTGTGATCTTACAAAGAGCTTCTTATTTTATCTGCCTTGGTGTTTATAACCATGTTTGTATAGGACACTGGGGTAAATGGACAAGACTTCTTTGACTAAAGCCACAGTCTGGAGTTGCCCCAAAGGGGAAGGGCTCAATATCTCAGCTCATCTAACCCATCTGTGTCACACCTGAGTTCCATGACACATGAGTATGGGAAGTGAAATCTCTGCTCTAAGCAATGGGGACAAGGGAGGCTTTTTGAACAGAGATGTCTCAGCACCAGAGCTTCCGAGTCAATTGTCAACATTCCAAACCATAAGAACATATATCAACTGAAGTCCAGAAAGCAGTGGATGTCTACAGGGAAAGATACCATTATACATCGGACTTTTGTTTAGTCTTCTATTTACAAAGCTAATTGTTTAAATAAGGGTGCCCAACTTAATAATATATTTGAAAACATAGAAATACCACTTATTTATATCCACCTTCCTGATAGGAAATGCAAAGCTTATAAAATTAAAGTATGTTCATGTCTGAATGTCCCAGATCAAATCATCACTCTTCCAGAATACAGAAGTCAACTTGGTCATTGTTCATCCAAATTGCCAACCGTGGCTCAAGTTTGATTCTTTGGATTTGACATATAGTCTCAATTTGTCTAACTCTTGTCTTTAGGGAGACTTCAAATTTGTATACAAAACTGAAAATTATAAAGTAAAAAGCCTTTTATCCAGCCTGAAAGAAATAACCAAACTTTGCTTTTCCAACTCTTTAGGTGTTGAGCAACTCTGGGTCAAGCTAGGCTGTTCAAGATTCTCCAAGATTCTCATTACTATTCAGTTATTTCACTTTCTCTTTCTGCCATGTTTCATTGGCACCTTGCAGGAAGGCCTATCATTTATAAATCTAATGAGCAAAAGAAAACACAGTAAAAGGAAAATTAAAGCAGTCAGTTTTATTTTTGTCTATATGTCATCTTTAATGAAGATAATGAAAACCAAATTACAATATTTTAATTCAGAAAGATAGTGAATATATATGATAATCTCTCTCCCTTTCTTTCTCTTGGGAGTTGAGATTAAGAGAGGATAAATTCTTACTTAGATGATGCTTCTTTCTTTATCTTTTCTCAGAGGTCAAAAAATTTTAAATAAGCCTGAACTGTTATAAAAGACTTATATATGAATTGTCATATTGTTTTGACAAAATATTGTATATACTTGATAAAAATACAAGACATATATGTATGTATATATATGTATATACATATATATATGCATACATACATAATAGTGGTTAAAGCCAAGGTATATATCTCTTTCCAAACCCAAATCCAGTAAGATCAAGTTGGTAACTTGAAATTGTCTTTGGTGGAATATTTATACCATGGTAATCAGCAGAGAGCTGATTATTAAACATTTACTTGCACCTACTGAGTACATACATATATGTATATGCTTATGTGTATTAAAAGGTTAAGTAGGGTTAGAACTGATGTAGAATATAAAAAAGGGCTTTCATTATCAAGAAAACAATGTGAGCAATGACAAGGAGAGTGGCAAAGCACAGCACGCCCTCTAAGAACACAGAATCATGGGCTGTGACCAGGGTAACAAACAGCCTGTGAGGGAGAGGGTAGAGGGTAAGTCTGGAAAGATTCCTTGGGGACTGAAAGTGAAAAACTTGTATGCTTTGCTAAGCTTCTGTTAGTACTAGTGATTCATTGAAGACTTTCATTTGCAGTAGAAATAACATCACCTAATAGTGTTTTGTAAAAATAAAGAATGAATGGAGATCCTAGAAACTGGAGGCAGTAACCGCAGTCAGGGAGCTGTTTCCACAGTCTATTTCAGAAGCAGTGGAATTAAATCATGGCAGTAGTAGTCAGGAGAGAAAGGCGCAGAGTTGGGAGTGATTTTAGATTTAAATCAACAGGGATTGACAACTGAGTTGTTGATATGAAGAGTAAGGGAGAAAAAGAAATAAGACAAATATCATGGAGGGTGTAAGAGATGACTGGCTTTAGAAGGGAAATTAAAAAATTGACTTGGATGTAATTAAGGACTGATATGTTGGGGATATTTAGACTTAACTATAGCAGTTAAAGCCAGCAGCATCTAAGTCTAGATAACCTAAAGATCTCAAGTGGAGTTGATTCATTGTTGATAGTCTGGAGGGGTATTTAAATCAGGTGTTTATGATACTAGGGTTTTGTCACCTGTATGAAGCAAAAAGTCAGAAATAAATTTGTGGAATTGGCAAGAGTTGTTTTATTTTGTTTTGTTCTGTTAAATCAATGTACCATGAAATCCCAAGTGAGTAAGAAAGGAAACAGAAATATTCAAAAGCTCGTGGATTTGGGACTGACTTAAGAGTACTGATAATGTGAGTCACTGGGCAGGTTGAAAGGACTGTAGGCAGGGAACAAAATATCTGACACAGTGATTTTTGAAAGTAGAACAGTTGTAAGTGATTATGGCCAAAAGTAGACAGTGGATTTACTGGTAAAGAGAAAAAGGAAAGGTGTCATAAATGAGGAGCCAAGAGACCCTGATATGGGAAGGCTTCTCCACATGGTTATAAAGCACCCCAGTGTGACAACAGGTAGCCTGTGAGCCAAGAGTCCAAGTCACGAGCAGCTGAGATCTAGAAGGGGTTTTGCCTCATTCTCACAGGCTTAAGAGGGGCACTTCAGGGCATCAGATTGCCAAGATTAGGAAGTAGCCTGAACCCCTAAATGTCCCAACCTGTAGAAGTCTAGAGCCATCCCCCAGGTGTCTGTAATTTTTCAAGTGGCTAATGTTTTTATAGTCTCTTCTGCCTTTTGGGATTCTGCTTCTGGTTGTATTGGATAAACCCAGACATAAAATTAGCACTTTCTCTGAGTTGTACCTATTAAAACCTAACTCATCCTAGGGAGAGCAAGGTAGACTTGCTGAGGATTTGGAGTTTGGAGATGAAGCAGGACAAACAACTGCAAATTAAACCATAGCCTTCAATTTCTTGAAGTGTTCCCAGCTAGAGAAGTAGCCTAGTATCATTGAGCTGAGATCAAATGTTCTCTCTCCCCTAGAGAAACAAATAGATTCCTTTTCCTTCTTCATGCAGGTAGAAATCTTCTTTTTCCTAAAGCCTTAGTATCAGCACCTTCAAGCTGTGAGGATCCATCCGTTTTACACTGATTGATTGTTCCTTGAAGGAAATTCTGGTGTCAGGTGTTACAATAGTACTATTTTGTTCTTCACTTCTACTCCTATTTCTACCTCTTACTACTTTTTCATCTAAGACAGGTTTACATCCATCAGAGCTAGTGGAGAAATCCTCCAATACAGACAATCAGTGTCTCAGGCCATACTATGGACTAGAAACAGAGGCCAAAGTGTACTGAAAATGTCATAATGCTTTACAAGCATGTCAGTCACGCTCTCTCTTTAAAGGGAAGGGGCTTTAAATGGCATTTATCTGTTCAATTTGCTATCATATTTATCACTGCCACTGAGTGAAATCAAACTAGCTTTTCTTGCCACGATTGTGACCAGAGGCCACTATCTGTGCTGAATGAAAGACAAGCATAGATAGTCTGAGCAGGAGACAAACCAGTCTCCCAGGAGGAGATGTGTACTCTCTGCAATGAGGGCCCTTCATATTGAATGGTGGCACATTACCCCAGCTGTGTTGTTCATGTGACTATAACAAAATTCCTGAAACTGGATAATTGATGAAAAACAGAAATTTATCTGCTCAC
Source organism: Graphiurus murinus (assembly GCA_004027655.1). Lineage (NCBI taxonomy): Eukaryota > Metazoa > Chordata > Mammalia > Rodentia > Gliridae > Graphiurus > Graphiurus murinus. The sequence continues at coordinate 13,665 of PVLC010009933.1, forward strand.
AGTTCTAGAGGTGGGGAAGTCCTAGATGAAGGTGCCAGCAAATTTAGTGCCTGGTGAGGGCTGCTCTCTGCTTCCAAAAGGCCACCTTGTTGCTGCATGTTCTCATGACAAAAGGTTGAGCACTACATCCTTACATGGCAGGAGAGATGGAAGGGCAAAAGGGCCAGCCCCCTTGAGCCCTTTGTAAGGCTACTCATTCATTATCTTCTGAATGACCCACTCCATAGTACTATCACATTGGCTCTTCAGTTCCAATATAAAAAATTTGGAGTTTGGGGTAGACACATACATTCACCAGTTGAATTCCTTCTTGTGGCAATCAAATGCTAGAATCAATCAAAAGAAAATGGATGTTCTGAAATGGTTTTAATTTAATTTTGGCAATATCTATCCACACTGTCTTCCTTTCTTACCTCCAGCCTCTATCTTCTATCCTCCTCCTAAACTGTTTTTTTTTTTTCCTGATTGCTTAAAAGGTATACATCACTGTAAACTTCCCTAATTCAAATAGAAGACAACAAAGTGTAGACCCATGAATTGAGCAGATAATCTAATAGTCAAATCCATCAAAGGGGTCCTTGATTTTAGCTTAGTTAACCTGCATCTGCTGTTTATACAGCAGGTGTTTGAAGGCATCCTCTCTGAAAGTACAAAGTAAGGATCTATATCCAACACCTTTCATGCATTATCTCACATCCTTTAAGCCATCCTTATCTCAGCCACTGTAGAGGTAACTGGGACTTTGGCAAAGTTTTTGAGATACAAACTTAAGTGCTGTGTGTCATGACAGTACTAAGAACTTCTTATTTATTCTTCTGGGTTTTCTTCAGCATGGTGAAATTGGATGCATATGGGAGCAACCACAATCTGGAAATGTAGGGGAATTTTCCCCCAGGAGTCTCCCTTAACTAATGAGTAATGGAGCTAATGAATACATGCCTTATTCCATCACTTTCCAGGAGTACTGTTCTGAAATATATTTCATAAAGTTTCTAACAAGGCCAATTGGATGGAGCACCCGTTGCCCCAAGCTGTGGCCAATTTGATAACTCATTGTAATATTGCCTTTTCCTGATTTCCTGTTTTATTCTCCCCATCTTCCTCCTATTCCCTAGAATCACTTCCCTAATCAATACCTGCTTGTAAGATTTTTATTGCAGACTCCGCTTTGGGGAAAACGCAGGTTACTGCATAAATTATAAGGCAAATTATATGCCAAGGATAAGAGTTTTGCCTTCCTTAATAGTAATATTTTATATGAGATGCTCTCCTCAATGAATGGTAATACACAGGCAGTCTTGAAACCCATTTTGCTGCTGCCAACTTAATCTGAAAAATTTGAATCGGTAACAAAACTCACTGAAAGCTAAATGATCAGAGACAATATGAATAAAGTACATCTTCTTTCTTCTATATGTGAGTGGTTTTTAAAATTATAATTATTAATGTAATTAACTATACAAATTAGTGTCCCATTACCGTGCATGTATATCGTGATTGCATCCACTCTCCCTAATGTCTTCCCTTCCCCTCTCCCCCTCCCCCATCCCCTTCTTCCCAATCACATTCCATTTTCTACTTTTGGGTCATCCTTTTTTTTTTTTTAAGTTTACACATATGAGAGAAAACTTACTGTTTATCACAACTCATATATTTATAAAGACTAAAAACCAGGAGATCATAGGCTCTAAGTGTACAAAAATGCTAAATATTTGAGAATATAGAAATGCAAATTATTCTGATTTGATCATTACACATTGTATACATATATCAAATTACCACACTACGTGCCACAAACACACACAATTATTATACCATTAAAAATAAAATTTTAAAAGATTAATTAAAAAGTATTGCTTCCAAATTTTCCCAATACCTCTTTTTTCCATTCTTTTATTTTCCATCTTTGTATATCACTTTGCTTTAAGGTATGATTTTTTTTTTTTTTTTCGCAGCACTGGGGATTGAACTCAGGGGCATTCTACCTCCGAGCACCCAGCCCTATTTTTTATTCTTTATTTTGAAACAGAGTCTCACTAAGTTGCAGAGTGCCTCACTAGGTAGCTGAGGCTGGCTGCGAACCCTCGAACCCAGATCCTCTGGTCTCAGCCTCCCAAATGCTGGGATTACAAGTGTGTGCCACCACGCCTGACTCAAGGTATGATTTTTTAAAGCAGTTAGATTTGTCTTTTTATCAATGACTAGAATAATCTCTATTTTAACAGGAGAAGAGGGAATTCATTTATATTTATTACAGTTACTGTTATATTTGAATCTATTTCTCCTACTATCTTTTTAAAAATTCTACTCCTAAATTCAACAGAAGGCAAAATAATAAATAGGAATGATAAAATTTCCTTTATTCATTCACATTTTTCTTCAGTAAGCTTTGACATTATTGACTAAACTTCTATTTTTGTGATTACCTTTATGAATGTTTTAAAAGCTAATTGGATTGTTTTTACTAAGTCTAAAGTTATTTCCTTGCCATCAGAACAAATGAAAGAGCTGAGCCTGGTTTAACTGCTCTTATAACATTTTCATCCATTGTAAAATTGTCAAATTTAGTTTTACCTTTTTAAACACAGGTACACATACAAAATATAATTAACAGTTATTTTCATGTCAATTGTAATTCAAATACATCAACTCTTAAAAATTGATTTCTGTTTTTGCAGTTGTGTCATTACTTCCATGAACTTTCTTTGGATTTTCTTTTCTTTTTGTATGATACAATAACAGTTCTTTCACTGAAGTCTCATATGTCTAAAAATGACATTAGTTTGCCCTCAGTCTTGAATGATCGAGTATAAGGAGTCTTTTTAATAGATATTTTTCCTCTACATTAAAGATATTACTCCTGTTTATAATGGCATCTACAGTTGCCAATAAGAAATATGCTGTCAGATCAATAACTATTCCAGACCAGTTGCTGTTCTTGGAGTGTAATCTGTCTTTCCACTCTGGAAACCTAAACTTTTTTTCTTTTTATCTCTAATGTTCTGTGGTTTCACCGTGATGTATCTAAATGTGGGCTTACTTGTTTTTACTCTTACTCTTTAAAGTACATTTTCAATCTGAGAACTCTTGTCTTTCGTGCTTCAGGCTTTAACTCTTTATCTCCTGCTTCTCTACAATCCTCCTTTATCTCTTCTTCTGAAATGCCAACAAAGGAAAGGCTGAGAGTCTGCAACATGGCTCTTCACTGCATGCCAAGGTTTTTATTTGTCTCCATCTAATTCATTATGACTGAATTTCCAACAACCATTTACTGATCCATAATTCTATCTCTGTAGCCAGTCCAGGGTTTACCTCATCTGCTAAATATTTTCTTTAGTAATTATATTTTATATTTCCAAGATTGTTAACTTTTTCTCTCTCATAATTCTCTGTTCTTAACACATTTCTTTCTGTTTGCACATATGTGTGTATTTCTGTATACATTTTTAAATCAATTCAAGGTCCTTGGGGGGGGTCAATAAAATTAATCTCATTTTTAGCAAGTTTACCTTCCAATTGTTGATTGTATTGGATGTCTTTCTTTGCATGTATTTTGAAATTCCAGTATGCAGCCATATTTTTGATTGAAAGCTTTGAGATTTTGTTTTTGTGTTTTGCTTTTCTCTATCTTCTTCCTCTGAGTAACATTCTCTACTAATGGTTTAATAGTTTACTCCAGCAGGTACCATCAGCCCTGCACAGAAACTGGCAGGTCAGGGATTTTTCACAAAGATGCATTTTGCAGGGACCGCAGTTCTCTCTGGCCAGAGAGCAGCTTAGTTCATAGTACTACATTGGCAGGTTTTCCTGAGTTCCAAAGCTTTCCTGAACCATAGCCCCTGGCACAGTTTCGACTTCTTTTCACACATGCAAATGCCTACTCTGTCCTTTTACTCCAAGTGAGTCTGATTCTTGTTCTCTGTCTCACACAAGTACTTTTTATCCTCATTATCCTTGCAGAAGCAAAACTTCTAGCTCCAACTCAGAGCTCAGCAGGCTCATGACTTTAGCCCTCCTCACCACATTCGAGTATCTTCTATTTCATGATGATTATTCATGGGGTATTTGTCTTGCCTTTCATCTGACAATATCTTTTTTTTTACTTTCTCAATATATGTGTTTATAACAGAAAGGATTCCTTAACATGAACTTACAGAGTGTGTGTGTGTTTGTGTGTGTGTGTGTGTGTGTGTGTCTCCAGGGAATTGAACCCAGGAGCATTCTACCTCTGAGCTACACACTCAGCCCTATTTTATTTTTTAATTTTGAAACAGGGTCTCATTAAGTTGCAGAGGGCCTTGATAAGTTGCTGAGGCTGGCTACAAACCTGTGATCCTCCTGTCTTATTTTCAAGTACTGGGATTACAGATATATGCCACCATGCCCTGTTTATGGAGCCATTTTAACAAAAGTGTTTACTTTTATATTCAACAACAAAAAGTACATTTTTTTCAAAAAATAATATACTCCTCTTAAACCTTACTGTACTGAAAAAATATGAAAAACAAACTCATTTTAAATTGTAGATGATGTTTGTGATTTGAAGCTTTTAATGTTTTTCTTTCTTCTGTTAAAGTTTTTGTTATCTCTGGAGACATTTTTTAAATGTTGGTGGCACTGTGGTTACCCAGCAATTTTGGTTCTTGACTATTAAGTTATAAATATAACCTATTTAAAAAACCAACAAAAACCGAACACTCAAATGCAAAAGTATAAAAATTATTGTTGCAATACACTGTTTATGGACTAAATACTAGGTTGAACATTTGGCCACAAAAATATATGCCAAGATTCTCCATTTAAACTGTAGGATAGAAAATTCAAAATATGTCTATAGATCACTTTGATGAGGTAGAATAGGAAGAATAAATTTAAGGTAAGAAGGAGACACTGGGAGGAAAAGGAAAAATATAGTTTTTAAAATCTGGAGAGTTTTAAGCTAACTCCACCCCTTGAAGTTTCTTAGGAGGTCCCACACCCTAATCCCCAGAAGCCCTGTCCCTACCTGAGATTCAGGGGCCAAGGACACCTGAGATTCACGGCCAAGGTCAGATCCATCTTGAAACCTGAGGAAGAGAAGGATCCAACCTTTCCTACACCCACCCTCTTTTGGATGACCACCTATACCTGTGTTCCATACTTTTAGGCCAACCCCCTTGAATATAAGGACTAAGGAGGCAAGGACTCTGGCCCTTGTGCTCTCACTTGCCCTCCTGTTCCGTGACTCAGAAGATCTCCGCTTACCTGTTTCCCTGATTTCCCTGAATAAAGACCTGACTGTTGTTCCTGACTGGCACGTGTTAAAATTCTTTTTATCACTGAGGCCAAGGACCCACGAGTGGGATTGCGTGATCCCACGGCAACTTGGCCAAACTTCTTCTAATACAATCATTCCTTTGGCAAAATTCCACTGGAGGGAAAAATCAAAAGTACTCAAATATAATGTGAAAAGTCTTTGTTTATCTTAATATTTGACTACAAATATATTTCAAATTTTTGCTTTTTTATATTGCTTGTTTTCCATTTCTGAAAAGTTTAAAGAAATACTTTAAATCAAATAGAATTTGGAGTCAATGGCACTTTTTTATGCAGAATTTTATTCTTTTTTATTATTATTATTGATGCATTGTAATTATACACCTTTGTTAGATACAAGCTGGTAAAGGCATACATACACACATCTCTTATTTAAACCTTCCCTAATTCCCACCCCATTTCCTCCTTCTCAAGTTCAGTTTAGTGATTGACTTAGATATATTTGTGAAAGTATATCATGTGCATTAGGGTGTTTCCCTCCCCCTCCATCCCTTTCCATTAAGTCGCCTTCTTTGCTCATCTAAGGTTTCTCCTTCTTCATCTAGAGTCCCTCTTATGACCCACTTTCTCCCTAGTTTCCGCATATTAGGGAGAGCATATGATTTTTTTACTTTTTGTGACTGACTAATCTCACTTAACATAATGTTTTCCAGTTGCATCCATTTCCCTGCAAATAACATGATTTTGTTCTTTATGGCTGAGTAAAATCCCATTGTATACATATCCCATAGTTTTGTAATCCATTCATCTGCTGATGGACATCTTGGCTGGTTCCAAAGTTTGGCAATTGTGAATTGTACAGCTATAAACATAGATACACACGTGTTGGTCTGATAGTTTGGTTTCCATTCTTTTGGGTAGATACCCAGAAGTGGTATTGCTGGATCATATGGTAGGTTCATTCCCATTCATCTGAGGATCCTCCGTATTGTTTTCCAAAGTGGTTGCACTAATCTGCAATCCCACCAACAATGTATTAGGGTTCCTGCTTCTCCAATGAAGAATTTTATTCTTCCCCAGGATTACTATTTTCTTTCTATGGCTGACTACACACTCTCCTTCTCCCTAATCTGGAATTTTGTTGAAGAAGCCTCTATTGTTTTTTGTCCAGATCCAGTAAAAATTAACGTGGTCTGCAGAAGATAAATAAGAGTAACCATAACAGAGCTGGGCATGGTGGTACACATCCATAGACCCAGTACTTGAGAGGCTGAGACAGGAGAATCACAGACTGAGGCCAGCCTCAGCAACCTAGTAAGACACTGTTTCAAAATGAAAAATAAAATTGGGGTAGAATTCCCTTGGTTTCAATCCCAGTAAAACACACACACACACACACACACACACACACACACACACACACACATCAATAACAGACACATCTGTAGTCACAAAGCATCCCCAATTCACATTTCTTCAATACTCCTGAATGTAAGACCACCTTACAATGACACACTTTTTGTTTGGGTTTGTTCCTGAATAGGTCTGTTAGCCCAAGACCACATTTCTACAGTTATTATAAACATGTGGTATAGAAAGTCCACCCCCCTCTATAGATCTCTGCCTTCCTAATAGATGGACCACTTCCAGAAACCAAAGATTTCTCCAGAGAGAGGGTATCTGCCAAAAATCACCATGAAATTTTAGATATGCAATTTAACTACCCACAAAATGGATTAACCCATTGATAATTGAATGGACTAATGGGAGATAGAACCTAGCTGGAGGAAGTAGGTCACTGGGGGAGTGCCCTGAAAGTTTGTATCTTCTTCATGGCCCTTCTTCTTCTCTCTCTCTTGGCTGCCATGAGCTGAGCAGCTCTCCTCTGCCACGCCCTGCTGCCATGATGTTTCTGCCTTGGAGCCAGCCAACCTTGGACTGAACCTCTGAACCATGAGCCAACATGAACCTTTCATCCTCTCCTATTATCCAAAATCAAAGATAAAAACCATCATCAAATTCCCCCTTCCTTTGACCTCTATCCAGTTGCTTACCAAATTCTGTTGATTCTCCCTTCTAAATATCTTTTAAGTATTTTTAGGCCAAAGTTCTATGAGTGGACTTCAAAATTGGTCACCTTGCTTCCATTCTACTCTTCCTCCTATAAGTAGACTGTATCACCGCCATTTCATTTTTAGCTTCGATCTGTTTTCTGCAGAAGAAAATCATATCCCTTCATATAGCATCAAAGATTTTCCACAATGTCTTGAGCCTCTCTACAGTTTCATCTTAAATTCCTCCATCTCTTATACTCAGTAGTCATGAGAACTACTTACCTCATGTGCCCTGATTTCACAAATTTCCATGCCTTTGCCCTTCTTATTCCCTATGCTTCACACTTCTTTTTTCCACATTGTTCAAACCTCTACAAATCTGTGTGTCTTCTTGGCAATGCTTTCCTGAGTCCCTGGTAGACTTGTACTTACCTCACTTTAGAGTTTACTATTTTCCTCTCTGTGTAATTGTCTCTTCTCTTGAACTGTGAGCTTTCCTTTTTCATCTTTGTAGATCCAGTATCTGGTTCATAGAAAGCAATTAGTAATTCTATTTAGCGAATAAATTAATGAAAAGATGTCTTGTAAAAAGGGCGGAGTTGATCAGAAGGGACAGGATTCATTTGTTCATTCATAACTAAGCATTTATTTCTCTTCTAACATGTATGAATGCAGGACCGGGCTTATCAAGGATATTAAATGACAGGGGTGGTACCACATGCAATAACAAGTCAATGTAAATTTTCAAACCTATCTTACTGTCTTAAAGTCCTATTTATTAAGGAACTTTCCTATTTTTACCATTTGGATGCTTTGGATATTCTATCTAGAGTTTCTTTTCCTTGGCTTAAAATTAAATTTAAGTAGTCTTGATGGAATTGTGGTGCCTTTCTCTGTCTGGTTCCTGTCTATTGTTTGCCAAGAGCCCATGGGTATTGTGGTGAGCTATTGCAATACCCAGGAGATGCACAATCCTGAAAAATACTTTTTGACTGTACCCAAATAGCAAAGATTGAGGGATTCCTCAGCCATTTCTTTTACCATCTTAGGAGCTGCCTTTAAATATGAATAGTATTTCCGTTTTGCCTTTTTTTCTCCTTCAGATTAATAAAAACCCAAGGACCTGAGCTCTGATGAACTACCCATGGAATTTCCTTTTAGTTTATTTTTTCCCTCAAATTCAAGACACCATATTTCACTTCCGTCATAATTTTTCCCAGAAATATTTTTATCTTTTTTATAGTTTATTCAAACTTAAGTAATAGGCCTGCTCCCTGGAGATACGGAGCTTGAATTGGCAAAAGATACTTTCTGGAGGCTTAATTCCAATTGGAAAAGAACAAGGGTTAGGCAAATAAATTACAAAGGTGGTTTCTACCAGCTCATGAATTACACAAAGGCGCCCCCTCCAGGCAGAGCAGCTGCAAAAAGTTACCCAAGCAAATGATCACAAAAGGCAAATGTTGCAACCTCCCTGGGGAGTATATGGTCTGTAATGAAATTCCTACTAGCCCTCTAGGCTGGATCCTGTCACAGCCTGGGTCCCCTGGGAAGCCAAATGCTATAGTTTGGATCTTGAATATCACCCAAAGGTCCATATGTTAAATACATGGTGCCTAGCCTATAGTGCTACTGGAAGGTAGCAAAACCTTTAAGAGAAGGGGCCTAGAGAGAGGAAACTAGGTCACTAGGGAATATTGGGATGGATCTCTCTCTCTCTCTCTTTCTCTCTCTCTCTCTCTTTCTCTCTCTCTCAATCACCATGAGGTAAGCAGGCCTCCTCTACCATGTGCTCCTGCCGTGATGTCCTGTGCTACCCTATCCAAACTTCTGAAATTATGAGCCAAAAGATACCTTTCTCCTTTTAAGTTGATTATCTCTGGTGTTTTGTCACAATTATGGCAAGCTGACTAACACACCTATTCTGAGATAGAAGTTGGCATGCAGGTGGCTTATTAGGAAGTGCTCTTTGAGTAATATCTGTGGAAGGGACACGGATAAAGATATGCACTAGCCGGGTGTGGTGGTGCATGCTTGTAATCCCAGTACATGGAGGCTGAGACAGGAGGATCTAGGTTCATGGACAGCCTCAGCTACTTAGTGAGGCACTCCACAACTTTGTGAGACCCTGTTTCAAAAATAAATCATGAAAAATAGGACTAGGGGTGTAGCTCAGAGGTAGAATGCCCTTGGGTTCAATCCCTAGTACCCCCCCACACACACCCCAAAAAAGATATTCAGAGAGAGAAGCTGTGATGTGGTCTCCACCAAGTCCTGAGGTCTTCTGGGTGTTCTAAAGCTGAGAAGATTATTCAAAGTTGTCCCAGGCTGGGGGCAGGGGATTGAGCCTTTATACCTCCATGTTAGTCTCTGGATGCAGACATTACTACAGAAAGACTCTCTCCCACAGATGCAATCCTAGAAGGAACAACTGAGGGCATCTGTCTGCTGTTGGCACTCCCAGAAATGGGTGAATAAGTCCTTTGTTCCTGAAGGGATCTCTGGACAGAGTGTATAAGCTTCTGCTGCAGAGCTGCACAACTATATTTATTCCTTTTAGCTTTGGAGGGTCCTCTAGCACTGCTTTCAGTGCTCTCCACACTAGCATGCTCCTCACCCTCCAGATCCATGACCACCTCTGAGATGTGTGAGCACTATGGCAAGCACAGAACAATCTCAATACAAACTCACTCAATGCCAAAGTGAATACCAAGACCCGCAACAGAAGCGCTACTCAGAGAAACCACAGCTGAGTTTGGGAACCTGACCTGAAAACTCAAAACAAATAAATCACAATGTGCCTTGGAAACTTAGAGGAGAAATAAAACTCATATCTCAAGTCCATTTGGCAGGAGTTTGGGGGATGGATAGGATCTCCTACTCCTAGCTCTTACTCTTTGGTGGGGTATTGAAGAAAGGAGAGGGAATAGCCAAGGCTAACCAGAGCATCTGGAGGGAAGGGAAGGGCTTCACTCAATTGCTGACTAAGTTGGGTGAGGCAGAAGACCAAACTGGTCCCAAGGAGGGGCAGCTCAAGCACAAAGAAAATCAAGTTGAGGTAGATTGTGGGATGGGATGAGTTCTGGGTCAATTTTGGAATCAAGGGGGCTCGTGAACTATGCAGGTGGGAAGGAAAACAAAAAAAGAGGGAAAAAACACCTGCCTGGTCACAAAGAACTAAATACCTTGGGTTCAAACCCCATGGATAACATGGGGAAATACCTCAGAAACAGTGGCCACAATTATTAGTTAGGGTAGAAAGGAGAGGTGCATGAACTTCAGCTCAGTCTCCAGAATGAAGCTTTGTGTCTCAGACGCTGAGTCTAGGCCACAATATTGAGTGTTTAGGACCACAGTGGGAGTCCAAAGAAGATTTTAGAAGAAGCAATATTTTGTGGGTCATGAAACCCCAGGTAGTATTCAGTATAATTTACTGCCCAAGCATAGAGCTAGGCCTGAGAAAACATTTGTTCTTACCTTTCAGTTATAAAAAACTTAAATGCAGAGAGGTGAGAACTCAGGGATAAAACCAGGATATGTAGGTAAGTCAAGACATGCTTGGGTGAAAGGGGAGGTATGTGATTTCAACAGCCAAGTCTGAGAGACAAGTAAATGTTTCCCTAAGAGATGAGCCGTTAGATTGAAATTTACAAATGCCTATGAGTTAACTCTAGGCAAGACAACAAGATGTTCTAAAGCCAGTGTGATTGATGAGATAACTGAACATGCCTACTGGGAAATAACTTGAATTGTTGATCCAAAACATGAAAAGCACTGTGATAGATAAATTTAAGGACAAGTGACATTTCTGTTGTCTTATGTGTCATGTGGAAAACCAACAACGCAGTATGCTTGTGAGTCAACCCTTTCCCCAAACATCCTCCCTGGGCTCAGCCCTTCCGCTCTCAGAGGAATGAGATGATGTCTACAGCTCAGAGGAATAAAGTGCAGTTCAATACCTACAAGATAGAATAATAGTTTTAGAAAGCTTGAGTTACTTGCTCAATCCCCTACCACTAGTTAGTCGTGCAATATAGAACAGATTCATGTTTCTTGGTCCCTAAGTATTTTCTTTCTTTCAAGCTTAGATGCCCTAATGTACTCCCCAGAACTTATTCTCTTAGACATGCCAATGCCAGCTGCGTTAGGCCTGCCTTTGGACATTCATCACACCCAGACCTTCTTTTTTTTGCGGTTGCACCCAGGATTTTCCCTCCTAGAATTCTTCATCTCCTTCATTCATATGGTGCCATATGAACTGTGCCTCACCTCACTCCAGATCCAGCTGATTTGAGCAGAGTTGGATCTCTGGGAGTCCCAGGCATTTTCTTGCTGCTCTGTTCCACCACCCTTCTTAAAGGGTGTCTTGTTCTAAGTTGTGTGATGAGATCTCACACACTCTACTCTATCCTGCTCCAGATGTAAGTCCTCCCTTTTTCTAGTTTATCCATTCCCTGTACCCTCTCTGCCCGTTAATCACCTAGCAGCTAACTTGATGATCATACTGACTGTCATGATTTTACTTATATTTAAGTAACTCTTATTTTACTTAATAAATGGCTCCAAAGCACAAGAGTAATGATACTGACAATTTTATTACAGTATATTGTTATAGTTGTTCTATTTTATTAATTATATGTTACTATTGTTAAACTCTTACTTTGCCTAATTTATAAATACATAATTTACATAAATATAAAGGGGAATACTATACTCTTTCTTCTCTTGAAGTCTATTTTATTTCTGCAAAACAATTCAAAAGCAAATGCCTTTCTGATGGCAGGCACCAACATCATCCCTGCCATATGGATAGTATATTGTGCTAACAAAGAATTCTGGTCCAGTGGTATGTAGGAGGATAAAAGGGAATCCTTTCAATTTTCACCTTCAAAGATCAGGTAAGTCATTTCCTTTGTTGGGGTCAGGCATCCAGGATTGTCATGTGAATACAAAGTGTATCCAGCACTCGCAGAGTTCTATTCATAGAAAACCTTGGCCCTGATCCAGGCCTGTGTCACATTGTTTGTGTGGAATGAGGATGTGCTCTGCTTTTTCAGAATAACAAGCCCATGTTTTCGAGTCATTAAGGAAAAAAGTTTTCCCACAGCATAACGAGCAGTGTCCCTTCATCATGCCCAAGGTGTGTCATTCCAAAAGACACAAATAAAATGTCCCCCCAAGAAGAAAACTCAAAGCCATACACATTCCAGCTCCCTTGTCAGTAAACAACAACGTGCCTGAGAAGATCTGCCTGACGCCCCAGCCCCATTCTTTCCCAGGAAATGGACTCCCTCTCATACATCTTCTCTCCTTACTTCAATCTCACAGATCACGACAGGAGAGCAGCTAAGTCCACATTCAAGGAGAAGAAAACATATCTTGGGAGAAGTGAAAACTTCTGGCCCACATTTTTCTATCTGAGTTTTCGCCCATCCAGCAAAACTGCATCAAGTCAAACTTCTTTGAGTCAGGTCTGAAAATTCACAGTTGTCCTGAATTTCAGAATTGCAACCCTGAGATCCCAGGTAGTCTCTGTGATTGCCATCAACCCATGAAAACAGATGTAGAGAGATGTAACTGTCACTCCATCGACCAGAGAATTCCTGTGGAACTGTATCTTGCTTGAATAGGAACAATAGAGATAAGCAGAGTTCATTGATTCTTTCTTTTTACTACCTGGAAAATACTTGCACAGAAAAAAAAGACAAGCATTGGCTACTGTGGTACTTTACAATGAGTCAGTGATTGTAGGGTTAGAGGAACCTGTGTTCACCTGGACACTTCTCCAGCATCCCTGACATATTGCCTGGCGTGGACAGATACCTCCATCCAATCATTGCCTTTACTCCCTGCAGGTGCAGGCCCAGCAGCACCCCCATTTGAAATAGCAGATGTTCTGGAGCATTAAGGAGCCATGTCTCTGCTGCATCTGGATGTCACTGCCCCATGCAGACTCAGAGATGGGGAGCAGTGTTTGAAGGGCCTCCAAATGCTGCCTATGTATAACTGCTTCTCCCAAGCACAGGACCATACAGCAAGGAACAGCACCATCCTGAGCACATTTGCTAAGATGGCAGATTTTCAAGGATTTCCATAAGTGGTGTATATTGACATAATTGTTGTAAAGACAATGAAGAAAATACAGCAAAGGAAACAGCATGGAATGGAGGAGTAAAATATCAGTGTTTCAGACTTACAGAAAAATGTCAAGAATAGAAGGGGGGAATCTCATATACTCTTTGTTGCAGATTCTCTAAATGTTAACATTTTGTCAAATTTACTTAATTACTGTCCTTCTTGACATGTATACATATTTTTCTATACTTTTGAACACAAGTTGTAGCCATTTATATGGAGTTAAAAGAAAGGAATTTATTTTATTACTAGGGATTGAATTCAAGGGTGTTCTACCTCTGAGCCATACCCTCTCAGCCCTTTCTATTTTTTTTATTTGAACACACACACACACACCTCCAAAAATGAAATCCACATACAAAGAAGGGTTATCTGTCATGATTGGGCTATTCCATAAAATGAGCCACCAAACCTGAGGCTAATCTCCCAAAGAAGAGTTTCAATAGTATAGCACCAGAATATGATGAGAACAATTGCAGCACTCTGCCTCAGGGTCAATACTCCAGAATGGATGCCTGCTAGCTCTACCACCTGCACCTCCCCAGCTGCCCTGCGTTTTCCAAGCCAGTTGCTCCAGTGAGTTTTCTGTTTTCCATTTTGTGAGCCATACCATATTCTATAAGTAAATTACATTTTACTTGAAGTTGATCAATGTGAGTTTTTTTTTCACCTTTGTTTTTCTTGTAACCAAAGAACTACCAACTACTACACTTGATTGAATTGTGCACAACCAGAGGCTGTACATGTTCACCTCCTCCCTGCTTCAGCTGCCATTCTGTGGAATGAATGCTCCTTCAACAAGACATCCTGACTTACTGTGAGGAGATAACAGATTGAAAGCTCTAGACTTGCTGGACTTTCTCGTTATTCATAAAACTGGACATTGCTTTCATATAAATCTATTGAAAATAGAGTGCATTTCCAAATTCTTACCGTTCCTATAAGCAATGAAAAAAAATCATGAAAATCGTATTCAAAATTGACTCATCTCTAATCTCAGATCCAAGTGGTAACACTGATGCATTAAATAACTAGAAAGAGCCCAAATTTCCTAGGTTGTTTTCGAACCAAGAACTTAACTGTTGCCCAGACTAGCAGAAGTTCCTGAGCTGGCCAGCATTTCTAGGGTTTCCTTTAGGAGATGGGAAATTTCTTTAAAAGGCAGTTAAAATGTATTATATGAGAAAGAAAGGCATGAACAAGTTAAGGGGAAGCCACAAAGGAAGCGGGCCAAGTCCCAAAATAAAAGGCAGGAATAGATAACTAAAAATAGCACACAGGGAAGTATGCCACATCTGTAGGGCTCCCTTGCATTCTCCCAAGGCATTGTACCTTTTTTTTTTTTTTTTTTCAGGATCATGCTAATAATTGTTTGGAGATTTAAATAGAACACTATTATTTGTTCTTTAAAAATAGTTACTTCTTTTGTAGAACTGTGAGAGTTTCAAACGATGTTAATTGAATTTCACTCATTGCTATTTACCTTGTTTGGGTATCTTCAAGTTTGGTAAGAAGGCAGTTGGTTTTCTTCAATCTCTTTAGTCATCTTGAAAAGAACATGTGGAATATTTTAAATGTTTCAGTCTTGCAGAAATTAATAGAAAATGAAAAATTTTGAAGAACATTGAGATTTGCTTTTATAATAATGTAAATTATCTGCCATCAGTTGGAAGATAGTCAATATATGGCAGTTATAGTGATAAGAGCCAATGGCACAAACAAACCATGTGCAAATTCTTACAAGTTTGCACATAAGCCACCATCCATATTTTACATCGGGGGCACTGAGGGGAATCGAGATTGAATAACACACCTGACATCAATAGCTAGGGAACAGGAGTTAATCTTGACTCCCCCTGACTCAAAAACTCTGGGGTCTTCATCCTTCCATAGTACTTTAAGATTATTGAAAAAAAATTTTTTTTAAATAGGATAACTATGCCAGGTGTGGTGGTGCATGTTTGTAATCCCAATACTTGGGAGACTGAGATAGGAGGATCCAAGATTTGTGACCAGCCTCAGCAACCTAGTGAGGCCCTCAGCAGTTTAGTGAGACCCTGTTTCAAAATAAAATAGGGTTGGGGGTATAGCTCAGAGGTAGAACTCCCCTGGATTCAATCTCTAGCACCAAAATAAATAAATAAATAAGTAAGTAAATAAATAATAGGATAATTATGTGTAGTCATCTCAGAACCATTAACAGGTATTTATCGCATACTTTCTCAAGCAATCTTAGTTGAGAAGACTTACAGTGGGATTTATGTTTTGATTCCACACCTCCCACAGCTGATACGTGTACCATTCCTCCTGGGTATAAGGTTTGTCTTCTGCCACTGAACAACTCTCAAATTATGACAATTATTTTTTCCCTTAAGAGAAATATGATATAATAGATTTTAAGAAAATGGGTATCTCCTACTGGGAACTGCCTATGTAGAGGTCATCCACGACATGTGTTTAATAATCACTTCCAAGTTGCTAATTCCTGTTTTTTTCTAGACACAACAAAAACAGGAAATAGTTACCAACGTCACAGGTGTCAGGAAATACTTTTAAAACCCTGGTGGCCTAAGCCACCTGCTTGAAGCAGATAGCATTTCTGTGCATAGGTGCAGAGGTACACTTTAACTAAAAATGTGTACTTTGGTCCAGAGCCCTTTATACTTTCTAAGGATTCCCAGGCTTTGCTTTTGTTGGACCAAATATTTATCCAGAAGAGAACTGAAATGTATGCAAATTATGTGCTCTGCAATCTTTCCAGCATTTACAAGAGAACTACAGTTGTTTGTATTTACTCAATTTGAAATTCTATTTCCATATCTAACAGTGCCCAGATGATAAGGCATATCTCAAAACTATTGAAATATAGAATTATTTATTAATCATTTAGGCTATAAACCATAAATTTGTTTTCATGTTATAATTCATATTTTCAAACTTTATTCTTTTTCCCAATTATAAAGCTAACTGTAAAAATTTCAGAATATAGCTACAAATATATAGAATAAAAGAAGCATCACTATTAACATCTTGATGACTTATATTCATTTATATATCTTTCACAAAATTAGATTATTTGTATCACTTTATAGCTTTTTTCACTTAATATGCAATAGAAATGGTCCTCAGCAAACTCCAATTGATTATCTCACTAAAATCATCGTGCATCTCCATGCTCTCCAGAATATTGACACTCATGAAGTACCCAGAAGGATTCAGGCAAGCAGGGCTCCCTCTGGGACACCTAACACTTGCATTACCACCAGATGAATTAAAAACATACCAAGAATCTGTTGAATTTCCTCCCAAACCTATTTATGCCACTTATCACTATTATGTAACTTAATAAAATATTATGTAGATCAGTAAGCTAGCAATGGAAAAAGAGTATTACTGTTCCATGAAAATGAAGTTGACTATTTTAGAGAATCTTGATAAGGGTATCATTTTTAAAAATAGCTGCTCTGAAATCAGAGGGAAGGGAGTTATGAAAATCTAGGGCTGAGGCAAGAAAAACAAAGTGTGCTCCATCCAGCTGCCAACTACTGCAACCAATCACATTGCCTGCTGCAGTGTGGATCTTGACGGTCCCCCAGAGCTCCTTCTGTTGAAGGGTTCACTATTGAGAGATGGTGGAAACTTTAAGAGGTGGAACTTAGTGGGAGATCTTCTGATTGTTAAAGCATGCCCTCAAAGGCAGTTGTGGAACCCCCATCTCTTCCTCTTTCTTGTCCTAGCTATAAGGTGGACAATTTTGATATGCCATATGCTCCCACCATGATGTACTGTACTCCACTATCACCACCACCCTCTCACAGTTCTAAAAGCAATGGGACTGTGTGACCATAGACTGAAATCTCCAAAACTGTGAGGCAAAATAAACCTTTTATCTTTATGAGTGGATTTATCTCTGGAAAGCTGACTAATGCATTGTTCCTCTCTGCTTTGAAATGAACACAGTCTACGTCAGTCACTATACATGTACTTCATCATTTTCACTGACTACATTCTATTCAATTCTTGGCCATCATTTCTTTAACCAATATTGTACACTGACCTTTTCTGATTATTTAAAAGTTTCCAATAGAACCATTACAGCATTTGTTATATATACATTTTTGGCTACTTAAAAATTATTTCCTTAGAATAAATTCATAAAAGTAGAATTTCTGCCTGAAAGGATGCATACTTTTTATGTGTCTATTTTTTATATATGTGGTATGTAAAATTTTTAATGTTTTCATTTTTTTAAATTGGAAGTAAAAGTATAATAATAATATGTGGTAGTGCTTTCATCACCATTTCACAAAATTTTATCACTAAATTTACTTTGGATCTAAGCATTGCATCTATGAAATAAAAGGTTTAGGTGAGAATTCTTTTGGCTCTGCTTCTCAAGCCCCAATAACTCAGATTTCCATGTACTTTTGTATTTTCTAGGGGTCTGGAAAAATGTGTAAATACATGTACTTTGTAAGAGTTACATCTCAAAAATCAATAGAAGTGGAATTTTATAAACTAGACTCATGTAGGCAAATCAAGCTATATCTTTGCTGAAAAAGTTCTGTCATTTCTTACTGACATTCCTGAGCTTAGAATAGTATCTCTCTAATCTTGGAAAGGGGCAAAAAGAAACAAATACTCTCCTGTTAAATATGATTTCCTTTTTGTTGAAGACTAACTGCCCTTCTGTTCTTCCCAGGAAATCTTCTGGAAAGACACTCACCTGCCACGCACTTTTCACACTATTCAGTCAGGCTTTGACCCCAACCTTTCTATGGATACTGCCTTACTATGGTCACCAGGGACCACCTAAGGACTATTCAGTTCTGTTTCTCTTGATGTCACATGAGATGACTGGTCTCTGTTCTTGAATTTCTTTCTATGAGAACATATGACTTGATTACTTTCTAAATCTCTGGTTCACCCATCTCTGTCCTCCTTTTATGATATTCCTCTACCTGTACCTGCAGTCACCACAGTTTAGCTTAAAGTTTCTCTGATGTTTCCCAACTCTCTAAGCTGCTTAGATAGTTAAGGATCTTCAAACAAACAAAAAATACTGGTTAAGAAATATAGCAATACATTCTCTTGTAAGGACAACAGTGCTTGGTTTGGATCACAGTTTATCTCCCTTGTAGGCAAAAATCAATAGAAGTGGAATTTTATAAAATAGATTCACGTAGGCAAATCAAGCTATATCTTTGCTGAAAAAGTTCTGTCATTTCTTAACTGACATTCCTGAGCTTAGAATAGTATCTCTCTAATCTCTAATTTTCACCTGAACCAGCAGCATCACCTGGGAGCTTCTGCAAATGGAAGATCCCTGGGCTCCATCTCAAAACCTATTAAGTCAGCAATGTTTTCTATCCAGGCCTCCAGGTGATGTTAGCCTCCATCCTAATTTTTAAGAACCATTAATCTATATAATGCACCTTTTTAATGTGAGGCATTAGTTTAATGACTAAGATAACTAAAGGGAATCAGATATAATTAATTCTCCCTGTCTTTCCTTATACTTGTGTGATGTGAACTACACATATGTATCTTTTACTCCTACAGAGATCAAAGTAAAGAAAAGAAATAAAATATGGGATGGAAACAGAAGTCTTCCCAAATTGCCTCTCTTGAAAAATGATGACCTAGTTGGCTCCCATGGGAATTATGTCACCCTTTTTGATGTGGCTGGTGATATCCCCAGTGCCAAGGAGAAGTACTCTGGGCAACTCTATTGTCAGCTTCACTAACTCCAGTATAGGCCCCTAGATTTTGCAATCACCTCACGTGTCCACAGCAGGATAGAAATCAGGGAGGCAGGGAAGCTTTCAGGTAAAAAGCAAGGAAATGCTGTCTGCTTCTTAAGCAATCACTGCTCTGGAAAAGACAGAGGGCCTGTTATGTTAATCACCCATCCACCCAACCATTCTTCTAATCATCCATTCATCCATCTGCCCATCCATCCCTCTTCCCATTCATCCTTATATTCACCCTTCCATCCATTCATTTCATGAATATCTTTGGTCTTTCAGCTTGATTTTTCTCTAATATCAAATGAATTGGGCCTCACAGAGATCACTGACCTGTGGTGGTGGTTGTTTTTGTTGTTGTTGTTGTTATTATTATTATTATTATTATTATTATTATTATTATTATTATTTAGTTTCCCCAGTCTTTCTGAGAATGGTCCATTGGAATGTAGGAAGAAAATATCAGAAATTCTATTTGTATTGCTTAACCTGTTCCTTAAAAAAATTCTAGGTTCAGGGTATATTTTACAATGAATATAATGTATTAATACTATAGTGTGTACACAATTTAAAATTATATGCTTAAAAGATTGCAGTAAATCAAGTGTATAATCAAGGGCATAGAATACCCAAAGATTTTGGAGACCACTGCTATATAGAATAGAGCCAAGAAACCAATTTGGAACATGAGTGGGCCTCAGTCTTGTGAGGCTGGGTGGCTAGAACACAGGCCTGCAACTCAGATTGGATAAGCCCACCTTTTTTTGATGTTACTACCAGGGTCACACATGGGGTTACTGCAGAGACAGGAACAGAGGCCAGTTCTGCCCCATCTAGCTTTTGTCCCACTGTCCACACTACCCCAAAGGAATGTTGGACTGAGGCTTGGGCTTGAAGCTAAGACAACAGAACTTTAAGTAGCTTCACCCCCTAAGAGCTTATCCTGAAACGTCATTACACACAGGTGAAAGTAATGATTGTCAATGCTTTGTTTTATTTTAATAAGAATATGAATAACTTTCACTAATGTAACTTTATATTTAATTTATACCCAGCTTCTACCATTTAAAAAAATTCAGACAAACAATGCCTTTCTTTAAAGAGACATAATTTTAGTATATTATCAACTCATTTAAAATGTTTCCATAATTTGCCCATACAGCTGAGTGAACATGTGCTATTCTTGGAAATTATACTCTCAAGCTTTAAAGCTGGAGCTGACTTTATTCTTCCATAGATATTGAAAGACTTGTCTTTGACTATGTTTTTAAAAATATAACCACTTGAAAATATTATGAAGTATATGAAAATAGAATACAAGTATTGATTATGAATAAGAACATGCATGAGATACCTAAACTGGTAGAAGCAAAAACAGGTTGACATTTTTAGAGCTGGAAGCTTCAGCTAACAACTAACTGAAATTTAATTATTTTGGGTTTCCTCACAGAAACAAGAATAGGGTGCAGTACCTGTTTAAAGGCAAAGTTTCTACCTTCAAAGAAATTAAATTCCAGGAAGAAAAACAAAAATGTATCCTTTACATTTAAGACCTCAATGCTGCAAGAAAAAAGCCATCGAGTGGTGACATAGCAACCATCATTTCAAGCATTTGCTCTACAGCTGACTTTAGATATTGAAGTGTTTTGTTGTTGTTATTGTCTAAAAAAGCACAGAGGTTTAAAAAAACAGAAATAAAACTCAATAAAATGAATGAATATATAAGGACCTACTTTTTAGGAATATCTAAAGAATAAATAGGCCAAAGAGGCAAAACAAAAAAATAAAATATTCTGGACCTTTGTTTTGATAGAAGATACTTATTTATAGCAAAAAAAAAAAAAATTACTTGAAGAACTTGTTCTTTAATGTGCATTAAAGAGTTCTTATTCCGCATTTTAAAATAAAAATGGGGGAGTTGTGGGAGCCCAGCTGGGCCCTTTCCCCACTGACAGTTGCTATCTGCATGTATGAGCAATTATACTAACTCTTCTGCTATGGCTACATTGGCGTCTCAAAGTCTGGAGATTGCCCCTAGGATGTGTAGATGAAAGACCCTCCTACTTCTTAGAAAGTAAATATATGACCCTAAAGGAGTATGGTTTTATGACTCTAGAAAGTATGCTTTACCAGGCTATGTTAAAAATGTGGGCTATACGTGTAAAACGAAGAAGTGGTGCTATTTGTGATCTGACAATGATTGATATGTCATAAATGTCTATGTAACCCTGTTGTACTCAAGAAATGTATAAAAAATCCGTGCTGAAAAAATAAATTAATTAATTAAAAAAAGAGTTCTTATTCCTCATATAAATAGGATGTAATGACTTAACAAAATCAATCAACATGAAACAGCTAACTTTTTATTGAACAATAATAAACTTGTCCTTTTAAAACAAAACCTAACAGCTTATTCTGCTTACATTCAAAGACCCTCCAACACAAACATTCACAATTCTATTGGTAAACTTCAAGAATAAAATATAAGTAAATAGTGAAATAATTCTTAAATAAGTTCTTCACTCCAAAT
Source organism: Graphiurus murinus (assembly GCA_004027655.1). NCBI lineage: Eukaryota > Metazoa > Chordata > Mammalia > Rodentia > Gliridae > Graphiurus > Graphiurus murinus. Next base: position 35,387 of record PVLC010009933.1, read on the forward strand.
AAAATACTTCTGCAAATATTTTCTAACAACATCTAGTATAACAGTCCTGTGTGTGCTAAGATCGTCCCAAGCATACACCTAATTCCATTTATCTGTCAAGTCTGAAAGAAAAAAATATGAATAAACTACATTTTAAAGTGGACATGTTTCCTATTAAAAATTGAGTTTTCTTTTCCAAACCCCTTAAACAGTAATTTTCTACTTTAAATGTAAAATTATTCTAAGTTATGGAATTATCTTTTAAATAAATTCCCTCTGTTGCTTGCTTTTTGACATTTTATAAATCCAGACTTGATTCTTCTAAGTTTCTCTTATGCTTATTACCAATAATATTATGATAATTATTAATAAATTTGCCATGCTTTGGATGATTGAAAATCTTATAGAGCTCTACCTTTATTTCTGTTTTAAACAAATAATATGAATTTTATTGTCTCAAAGGGGTGATAAATATGGGTACAGAGAATGACTTGTATTAACATATTTTTTTACAAAAATATATAAATATTTACCTTCACCCCTCCCCACCCCTCAGTAGATAAAATATTTCCTAGCTCTGTCTCAGAGATGGCATTCTTTAGACCACTTATAGAAATGTATGCTTGCCTCTGCTCCAGACCTATCCTCCAGATGCAGGCAGCCTGAGCACTATACTAGCAGCCCTTTGAAACCAACCTCTATTCAAGGTTGTCCAAACTCCCACAAGCTTCAAACATCCCACCTTCTTCAGGGGTTTTCTGGTTTGCTTTTTGATTACCCCCAATTAAATTTTCTTGAATCTACCACATGGAAGAGCTAAATATTATAACCCCCCATCCCCACCTTCTCTTGTTCCTAACTCTTCCCCTATCATGTATCCCAACATTAATGTATAGCCAAGTCAAAGAGCCCCATGGGTTCACTTCACATGGATCTTTAGCTGCGACTAGCTTTCTCTTTGACCTGACTCCATGGAAGAGTATCTAAATTGCATTTTTAGTTCTTCAGTGTTACTATACACACACATTTAACAAATCTATATGAATTCAAATAGTTAAAAAATAGCTAAGTGTTCAGTCATATGCATTTTATGATTGTAAATAGACTCCCTTTTTTTCCTTTGAATCATCCTGAATCATACTTTATCTCCAAAAATTACATGTCCATATGCTATAATCTAGACATTTCTTAAAATGTTGGCCAATTGTTGAACAATCATTAAAATAGAGGCTTCTCTTGGCAATCCTACTGGGGATCAGCGTGGATTTAACCATTTCATGACAGGGGAGCGGGCAGCATTCGCTTTTACAACTTCTTCTCTCACAGCATTGCCATCTCCAGATGCCATGTCATGCTCTGAAATTAGAAGGAATACCAATCATGTCCAATGTCTAGAACTCAAAGATCAAGCAGTTTTGTTTTTGTTTTTCAATGAAATTTATTTGTAATATTCTTATTAGTGCATTGTAATTATGCATCATACTGAGATTCAAAGGGATACCACTGTGCATGCACATAGCACTTGGTGGAAACACCCCCCCCCTGCCAATACTCCTCCTCCCTCCCCCTGTGCATTAGTGAGATTGGTAGTGATACCTGCATATGTGGACTCAATATTATTTGAAATCTTTTCTTCTTCAGTCTTTCTTTTTCCTCTCCCTACCTCCCACCCTAATCCCCTTTCACTATTCTAATGGTTTCTCCATTTATCTGAAGTTCCTTTTTTTCTTATTTTATCTCTAGCTTTTTTGTTGGAATTTAAAATGAAATCTTTAATAAATTCAAGATCCTATACTTACTGTAGCTAACTGCTATATATCAATTAGTATAAGGCAATACTCTCACATTATTTCTGTTTGTAAACCTATCATCACACTATCTTATACATGCATTTCTTTCTTTTTTCTTTTCTTTTTCCTTTCTTCCTTCCTTCCTTTCTTTTTTCTTTCTTTCTTCTCACTCCACCACTAGAATTCCGGCTCCAAAAAGGAGGGACTTTGATTCACTGTTATGTCCCCAGCACTTACAACAGTGCCTGGAACACAGTGGGCACTTAATAAATTCTTAAGAAATGAGCATATGCTGTCAGAATAGATATCTAAGTAAGATTTTTATACTAACTCATAGAGAAAAGGGATTCACTTTTTGATGTGATTCCAGAAGGCAGACCAAAGGCTAGAACTTCTATAACGATATTTGTTGCTTTATATAAAAGAAGTTTGTAATATTTATAATTTTCTAAATTCCTGTTTCTTAAAATGTACTTGCTTCAGCAGCGCACACCTTGAAATAGGATGCTCTAAAAACATTGATGAGACCTAGAAAATGTGTATAAATCCATGAAATATTCCAGATCTTATTCTCCCCTCATCCCACTAAAAAGAGCTAGTTGTGAATCCCCAGTCTTAGGCTGATGACTACCAAAATAAATAAATAAGAAATTAAAGATGGGCCAAGAGTGTTGCAGCCAGGAACAGGTGGAAAGCTGGCGCAGACAAACCTCATTTAGACATAGCTCAGGGTATAGAAGAGACCTCAGAAAGACCTTATGCCGGTGAATTTTGGGGTCATTTAATCTGCCCTCAAAGGGCTACCCAAAGAGGTTTATGTAAAGGTGATGTGTCCTTTCCTATAAACTCTTGCACATGACCCCAGAAAGTTGCATGTAGACAATGCACAACTGAGCTAGGGTCCCTAGACAGCCTCTCCACAATGTCTTTAGGACATCTGTCCTCCATCTGGAACCTGACTAAGGTTTACCAAGCTTACACTAGTAATAATCATTTAAATACCCAGAATCAGAAAAACGAGAAAACCAACTGCTTTTTCCATACATTTCTAATAAGAATCTCAATACCTAATTTTGGTATAGGGAGATTTTTTTGCAACTGATAATGTAATGTCCACCCAGCAATATAGTATCTGTTTCCAAAGCATCTATATAATAGCCAAGATATTTGCATAATATGCATGCAAATTAGAGAGAACAACAGGCTCCCAGGAAAGAAGCTGCACAATAGTCCTATGGGAAGGGGACAAGAGGAGGGACACAGGTAGCACATGAAGAGTTACAAAAGATTCAAACAGCTCTTGATGAGAAAGAGTTAGGTGCAAACTTAAATGAATAAAGAGGAATGCAAAAGTTATCCCTTCAGCTGGGTGTGGTGGTGCACGCTTGTAATCCCAGTACTTGGGAGGCTGAGACAGGAGGATCGCAGGTTCGCAGCCAGCCTCAGCTACTTAGTGAAGCCCTCCACAACTTAATGAGACTGTTTCAAAATAAAGAATAAAAAATAAGGCTGGGGGTGTAGCTCAGAGGTAGAATGCTCCGGGTTCAAATCCCACTACCAAAAAAAAAAATTCCCTCAAAGGTCTGTTTGGCCTGTGATTTTAAAAAGCAAACTAAGACCAAAGAAGCTGCAAATGCTTGAGGCAGCTTGTAAATTGAGATAATAGCTCTCAAACCTGTACTATAAGCAATTTAATCATAAAAAAAAAAATACTCGACCTTCTCTAAGAAAGCAGAGGTGTTTTCCAGGTGCTGGTGGTGGGATGTGAGGAAAAGGAGAAGCTGCTTACTGGGGGCTGGACTTTTCATTAAGTCTGATGGAATGTTCTGGAACTAGATACGGGCAGTGGTTACTTGACATTGTGAATATACTAATGCCACTGAATTGCTACCTTAAAATGGTTAAACTTTATGTTATGTGAATTTTACCTCAAAAAGAATTCAGATCTTAAAACCCAATCTTTTGCTTTTCAAGGACTATAGGGACAAATTGTAAGTATTTAATGTCTCAATGTTCACATCAAATACTCAGAAAGATACTCACCTAATATGTTAAAAAAAAAAAAAAGGTTTTTCATTTCAAATTAGTGTTTAAGGGCATAGCCATACTTGAAATTACTAAGTTACTTAAAAGCACAATATTTCCCCTTTGCTTTATTTATTTATTTATTACTTATTTACTTACTTATTTATACTGGGTATTGAACCCAGAGGCATTCTACCTCCAAGAAATATCTCCAGCCCTTTATATTTTGTATTTTGAAACAATGTCTTGCTAGGTTGATCTCAAACCTGTGATCCTTCTGTCTTAGCCACCAAGTACTGGTATTAAAAGTGTGTGCCACCATGCCCAGCTCCCCTTTATTTTAAACTGTTTAGTTGCACCCATATGTAAGAAGAAGGTAAAGCTGGAAAAGTAAGCACATTTGCTCAATATTTCACATTTAATTAATCTGAAATACAAAAGGCCAAAAAAGAAAACTATTTATAGGATTATTATTTATATCTGAGGGAGTAAAATTGTATAGTTTGTTGATATTAGTGGCTAAATAGCTAAATATTAGGTTTGTGAGGGTTGCATTTTTTAATTACTTAAAAATGTTCCATAATAATTATATATATTTGGGGTACAATGTGATATTTTGATATATGTGTCCATTGTAGAATGATTAAATAAAATTAGCATATCCATCACCTCACATACTTAGCATTTTCTGGTGGTGAGAATATTTAAAATCAGAGATACAAGTGGCCAATAGATACATGGAAAAAATTCAACATCATTAGCAATTAGATGTAAATAAAAACTACATTGAGAGTCCATCTAACACCAATCAGAATGGCAATCACCAAGAAGACAAAAACAATAAATGTTGGCAAGGATGTGGGGAAATAGGAACTCTTCTACACTGTTGGTGGGGTTGCAAACTAGTTCTGCCACTATGGAGATCAGTGTGGAGATTCCTCAGAAAACTGAGAATGGGTCCACCATACGTTCCAGCTATACCACTCCCGGGTATATTTCCAAAGAGGTTGAAACCAGAGAACTATAGTAATATATTCATACCCTTGTTCATAGCAATACAATTCATAATAACCAACTTATGGAATCAACTCAGGTGTCCATCAACAGATGAATGGATCACAAAACTATGGGAAATACACTCAAGGGAATTCTACTCAGCAATAAAGAAAAATAAAATAATATCATTTGCAAGAAAATGGAAGGACCTAGAGAACATTAGGTTAAGTGAGATTAGCCAGTCTCAGAAAGTAACATATAGTTTCTTTAATGTGTGTAAGCTAGGAAGTAACTGGGATTCCAGAGGGACTCCAGATAATGAAGGAGAAACATTAGTGGAATCAGGGAAGTGGTCTAAGGGAAAGAGAGGGGGAAGACTGAAGTTCATTATTGGAAATACTAACATCGACTGTATGTACAAATGCAAAAATCTCAATATCAGTCTCAGCCCTCTGTATGGGAAAAGGGCAGACGGGGAAGCATAGGCTTGGGGCATCAAGTGCTATGTGCATGTATGTCAGTGTCAACATGATTTGCATTATGATGTGAGATAATAATGCACCAATAAAAGCACATTAAAAATATTTAAAATAACTCTTAGCAATTTTTAAATGCATAATACATTATTGTTATATTGTTATTATAGTCACTATTCTGTACAGTGGAGGGATAAGCTTTAGTGATTGATACATGTCATTTTATTTGCTTTTTTTAGTATAGGTCATCTTAAATAGGCTACTTTCACTTTAGTAGAGCTCTCTGGGCCAGGCCATGTATCAACAAGATAACACAATATGTGTGTAGTATATCTTTTTTTTTTTTTTTTTTTTTTTCTGGTACTGGAGATGGAATCCAGGGGCATTCCACCTCTGAGCTATACCCCCAGCCCTATATTTTATTCTTTATTTTAAAACAGGGTCTCACTAAGTTGCTGTGTGTAGTATATCTTATAGGTTGTACATTCCATACATTCCATAACCTGTGTAAGAAATACACATGGACCAATAAACAGGAGGTAAACATAACTACAGTTTCATTCATTGCACAAATTTCAATCACAGATACTATTTATCTTCTCCAAAATCCATAAAGATACATGTTTGGAATGATTCCATTTAAATGCTTTCATTTGATTAAAAAAAAGTTCTCTATTTTTTATCTTGATTCAAACTTTATCCAATAAATTCCTCACAATACTTTTTCTATGTGAAGTTGGGAGAGAAATAGTTTTGTCTAGTAAATATATAAAACAAATCACTGAGGAATTTAAAGAACTTTTACATCTTGGTTGGTTATTTTTATTACAGCTTTTTTTTTTTAATCAGTCGTATGTATCATCCATACAAGATGGGTAAATTTTATAAGAAATTATAGTATATAATCCTCAAAATTATTAATGGGATTTTTTCAGAAAACCAGAACGGCAACCAAAGTCAATGACCACCCACTTTACTCTGGACAAAATAAAGGAAGCTAGATCATTCAAATCAACATCTTCTGCTCATTGATATTGTTTAAAAGTTATTCACACTGAAAATAAGACTAATTTTGCAAGGTTATATCATAATCAATTCTTACCTGTGTGAGAAACAAATCTCCTGTTGGAAACCTTGGCTACTTGGATGAAGGGAAATTTGAGACACTTGCCAGTCACCCTGTCACAGATGCCTGACGGGCACTTGCAGGTCTCTTTGCATTCCATCCCGAAGGTCCCATAGGGGCAGTCTGAGGGTAGAGAAAGGGTTAAAAAGGGAGTTGCTTGTGCATGAGCCTCCATCCTACCAGCCCCTGTGGGATAGTCTTAGGATTGGAACCAGTCTTGTGGAACTGTACTGTACAATGAAACACAAGTCTCAAAACCCCAGGCTCTGAATGTTGAGACTTTGGGTTATAAGAGTGAAATCATACATTGAGACCAGATCATTGATGTCTCAGGCATCCTGATGTGAAGTTTAGCTAAGGCAGCTATACATGACCAAGCTCCTTGGACCAATCTTAATTCTGTTTATTTTGTGCTGAGATATTGGTAGATTCTCACAGTTGCCTCTGTAGCAGCTCAGTGAAGATGGGAAATTAAGGGTTGGGGATGTGACTCAGTGGTAGAGTGCTTGCCTAGCATGCATGAGGCTCTAGATTCAATCCCCAGTACGAAGGAAGGAAGGAAGGAAGGAAGGAAGGAAGGAAGGAAGGAAGGAAGGAAGGAAGGAAGGAAGGAATTGAACAGACATATCCATCAGCTCCCCAGAATTTAAAACATGGGATGCTGTCTTTGAATCCACTGTATTCACAGGCAATTCACTGTTTCAAAGGTATAGCAAAGGGCTTCAAACTAACCAGGGCTAAGAGAGCTGTCACCCCAGGACACCATGAAACAATCAATTCTCTGTCTGCTCCAACCCATATAAATCTGTCAGAACAGAAATACAACTTACCTAACTCCTCTTATTGTTAAGAGGATTCACTATTAAAACTCTCTACAAAGCTAATAGATGAATGAGAAAGCTCAAGGTTTACATACACATTTACCAAGAACTGGAAGCTTTCAGAGCTTCAGTGTTTCTACACTTACACTAAAACATACTGCATTGAGATAAAGGGAACTGAGTCCTTTATTTAAAAGGTGTGGTTTAGTGGGTGTGGTGGCGCACACTTGTAATCCCAGCACTTAGGAGGCTGAGACTGGAGGATTCTAGTTCGCAGCCAGCTTCAGCTGCTTAGTGAGGCTCTCCGCAACTTAGTGAGACCCTGTTTCAAAAAAAAGAATTAAAAACATAGGGCTAGAGCTATCGCTCAGAGGTAGAATGCTCCCAGGTTCCATCCCCAGTACCACAAAATAAATGAATAAATAAATAAATAAATAGATAAATAAATAAATAATAAATAAATGATATGGTTTAGCCAGGTGTGGTGGCACACTCCTGTAATCCTAGTACTTGGGAGGCCAAGACATGAGGATAGCAATTTCAAGGCCAGCCTCAACAACTTAGTAAGGCTTTCAGCAACTTAGTGAGAGTCCATTTCAAAATAAAAAACAAAAAGGACTGGGGGTGTAGCTCAGAGGTAGAATGCCTCTGGGTTCAATCTCCAGGAAAACACACACACACACACACACACACCAGAGGAGTAGATGTAGAATACCTATGCTTTTGGCAAGAAAATATAATTTTACAATTACACATGGGTAGAGATGGAACTTGTGAGGCCTCTGGGTCTCAGCAAATCAGTATTACACAGAATGATCAAGACGGATATTAAGGAAATATATTTTCAAAGAGATGAAGACTGCTCCTTCACTAGTCTTCAGGTTCAGGGGACACTGGTTTTGTACACTGTCCTCTCTCCTGGGAAGAAGAGTCTTTAAAGGGGATTCTAAAATGACTTCTAGCAGAAAAGATTACAGGATTGGGATTTAATTGTGTCTGCAGTGATATTGAAAGCTAAAACTCAGCTGGGCGCGGTGGTGCATGCTTGTAATCCCAGCATTTGGAAGGCTGAGACCAGAGGATCCGGGTTCGCTGCCAGCCTCAGCTACCTAGTGAGGCACTCCACAACTTAGTGAGACCTGGTTTCAAAATAAAGAATAAAAAATAGGGCTGGAGGTATAGCTCAAAGGTAGAACACCCCTGAGTTCAATCCCCAGTACCACAAAAAAAAAAAAAAAAAAAGCTAAAACTCTAGCCAAATTACCAGTTATACTTGTATCCCCTGATGTATCTGAAGTGTTAACAAATTTAGATCATCTGGCTGATTGTTATCTGGGCGATACAATGACAAACACATGAATATTTAGAAAACAACTAGATATGCAGCATCAGACATAGGCAGTTTTCTGTGGATGCTCTGTAAAAAAGCTGAAGGAAGGAGTCTGCCTACAGCAAAACAGAATCTCTCTACCTAGAATTGCTAAGTCTTACATGGTCTCATTATTTTCAGCAGAGAGGAAAAATCTTCAGAACTAGGCTCATCAGTAATCTGAAGAATGCCAAAAAAGAGCAATCTAAAATATACTTTTAAAAATATAACTCATTAAGCCAGGTGCAGTGGTTCATGCCTGTAATCCCAGTACTTGAGAGACTAAGACAGGAGGATGGTAGGTTCGAGGTCAGCCTCAGCAACTTAGTGAGACTCTCTTTCAAAATAAAAAATAGAAAAGAGCTAGGGATGTAACTCAGTGGTAGAATGTCCCTACTTCAACCCCACTACTCCATTAATATCTCCTTCAATCTTTCAGTAGAATCCTAGAGGACTAAAAAGTCCCAGTTGCCTTACAGCTTGATTCTTTACCCCTCTGTAGATGCACATTTACACTCACATTTACAAAGGCATTTCTATGCCAAGAAAAAAAGCAATCCACTGTATATACTTGCTATATAATAACATGATTGTGTTAACCACTTCCTCCCTAATTTCCTTATGTGAGGTACTGTTTTCTTGGCTGATAAGCCAAAACACAGATCCTGTTCACTGGAAAGAAATATCTATATATCTGTTCACCAAAGAAAATGCTTCCTCGATATTCTACCTCTTGCTGATTATAATAAAAATAATCTAAGCAAAAAGTAAATTTCTCCTAATAGTTCAAGAATTTATTTCCTAACCTTTTATACATTTCCCTGATTAAAAGATAATTAATTTATAAATTATTTTCTAAAAGGAAGGAGAATTAATAAGATTAGCTCAATACTGAATGTTACCATTCATAAAAGGGTACAATTGTATTTAAAATATAAGACATGAGTATTATTTAGAAATTTTCCAGAATTTTTATAATTTTGACAACTTCTTTGTACTATTCAACTGATAAAGTTATATAACATGTGTTGCATCTTAATAATAGCTTGTGATAAAATTATGAGGTATCTATGTATGGAGTATTGTTAATCATCATTCTTTTGATTCTAAACATTTTTTTAAAAATTTAAACACTTTAAACTAGTTACTAAGTTTGAAATAAATTCTAGAAATGCTTAACTGTATTATTTAACTATAATTTCAAGCCAATGATGTTTTTCTTTAAGTTTATGAAACAGCCAAACTTACTCCTTACAGACTTTCAGTTTTTATTTTTCGTTAGTCATTTTTGCTCATCTTATACCATCTGCTATTTTCCTAAAAAAACAAAACCTTTATAAAGCGGAGTGAAGGTTGTTTTATACTTCCAAGGACTCTCTGACAAGAATGTGAGTTATTTCCTTAGATGACTTAAACCCACCTTATCCTATCCAGTACATTAGCGTTCATCAGACAGATTTGATCTAGAGAGAGGCCTTCATCCTGTGAACCCTTTCAAGATCAAAGACTCACCAAATCCAGGACTAGAAAGCACTCCCAAGAGGTTATCTGGTAGGGACCTCTGTATGTAATCACTGCCTGTGAGGAGAGAGCACCTAAGCCGTTCACAACAGATTACCTGTCAAGTTTCTAAAGTTTTCCAGAAAAGGAGGCAAACACATCTCCCATTGCAACTTTCTTACATCTAAATAATAACGAGTGCAATGCTGCATTTCTTTCTAAGCCTTCCTGCACACTAGTTTAATTGCTTTTTCAGAGTTACCCTTCCCTCCCTACCTAGGACAATACCTGCTTGGGATTTGCATCTTCCCTTGCAAAGACACCTCACCTCCCAAGCCAGCTAAAAGCCCACAGGGAACCATGGGTCGGGGGAGCAAGAGGTCACTCTTTACCTTTGCAGATACCAAACTCGTCACCAAAATCATCCTCCTCACTGTAAAACTGACATCTCAGCCCCGGGCCACACTTCACGCCATCCATGCCTGAGACTGTGCGGTAGCAGGTTTCTCCCAGCCCTGCAGCGCACACCTGGCAGCAGCCACAGTCATCCAGCACTGTCCTCTTGCAGTGCAGGTTGCTTCTGCACTCGTTATTATCACAATGTTCTGGGCAATCCACTGCATACTTGGCGCTCCAGGCCACAGCCAGGTGCATGGGTACCAGGAGCACGGTCAGCAGCAAGAGGCTCTTCATGGTTCCCAGCTGGCTCAGGCTCGGCTCCCTGCGTCCTGGTCTTTGCTGGTGGGAAGCAGCCGTCCAAAGTGGTAGCTGAGTCTCTGCCTACACGTTTATGAGTTTTATACACTGGGTTGCCCGCATGCTTCCCCGTCATCAATTTCCTCAACCCAGCGGCAGCGCTGTCCTCCTGCCAGCCTCTCTTGTTTTAGTTTATGAAATCCAGGATGAAGGCTGGATTAACACGCTGCTGCCATCCAGGAATTGAAAAGCCCAAGCTGATGTCATCTGTTATGTTTAGATGGTTGTTTTGCATGAGGGCTGAAAAACTCACTCACATCCGTCTCAAGGGCTCAAGGACGTCTGCGAAGGGAGAATAAAGGAGGTCGCATGCCCCCCTTCAGCACAGGAATTGTTCCGACACTGGCATATCACTTGGAGTGCAGCTTTGTCTCAGAGTCTCTGCAGTCAGGAGAAAAATGATATTGACATGAATCACCAAGACCGAAGAAGCGTCTGCAAAAAATAATAATAATAAGCATTTGGTATTTCCCCTCAATAAATAGCTGTGAGGTCATTTGGAAGAAGAAAGGGTTATATTGTGCCTTTTCAATACTTGGAAGAAAGAAAATATTTTGATAGGAATTTTTAAAAGACCTTCTCTTCCTTCCTCCCACTCTTCTCCTCGAATGTTATTTCTAAAGCAATTCATGTCACATATGTCTACATCTCTCGTGTGTGTACTTGTGTTTCTAGTAAGATGTGGAACTGCAAATGAGGATTTCCTTTAAGATCAATGCAAAAAGCCACAAAAGAGGTAGATACTATTGGAACTGTTTCTGGATTACTCAATTCTGGAAAAACTTATCTGTTGGACTTCTCCTGACCCAAAACTCCCCAGAGAGAAGGCTCATCCATCACGGAGTCTGCTCATCCAATGATGGAGTCCTTTCAGAGCCCTTCCCCTCACCTCCTGGCATCTATCGGAGTCCTTGCTAAAAACCGCCAAACAAGGCAGCCGGCCCAAGGAAACAAATGAGCCAGCAGGAAAATGGGAACAGAGCCCCAGAGAGGCAAGCTGCAGGGAAAGGAAACATCACCCAACGGGAAACAAGGTCTTCATGCTCTGGGGGGTCACAGGGTGTGAGTCCCACTGGGGAAAACAGAGGCCTTCTCCAAAGACTGGACCAGGGCCTTATGGAGCAAGGTTTATGGGACAGACAGAGCAAGATGAAAGAAAAGAGAGGGGAGTTCTTACACCAACTGCATGTTGGATTCCAAGCCCTCCACCCCACTTGTCAAAATAGAAACGAACCCATGGTCATGCAGTAAGTGAACAACTCAGTATAGTGGAGAGCTCTTGGTCTGTCACAATGAGCTGAGGGAAATCCACAGGATGCAGCTTCCTTTTTTGAGAACTGATGGTGTGAGGCTGGTTGGCCTCTGAAATTCTTGTCTGTAGGAGGCGTAGATGATTGCCTTCACAACTGAAATTTGGGGAGGGAGAGAAGGAGCAAGAAAGAAAGGCAAGGTTTTAGCTTCCAAATTGTCCAAGACAACCCAATTTGAAATATTTTATATGCATCTCTGCAGAAGCAAACATGTACTGAACAGGCATACTGATTTGCTGTCTTCAGTGGTAGGTACCATCTATTCAGCACACAGTATGTACCAAGTACTGTTCTTGAACATTTTACACGTATTAGCTCCCTTGCGCCTCACCACAATATTATGAAGTAGCTATCATTATGACATTGACTTTTTGACTGAGGAAACAGAGTCAGGAAGGGGTTAAATAACTCTCTCAAGGTCCCCACAACTTCAGGGATTGACTTGAGCCATGCCGGTCTAGTGTCAAAGCCACACACTGTTGCTTACTACAACACAACATGCTTTCATTGCCAATGGTGCCGATGGCCTGGTTCTCAACCCAGGCTGGCCCTGGAAAAAGCTTCTTGCTCGAACTTTGTTGAGCATCACTTTCTGAGGAGAATAGTGGTTAATAATAACACCCAACTTTTATGGCACAGAAACTATGCTAAGAATGTGTATAGATTATCACACTTAACTTTCAAAACAGCATCAAGAGCCAGGCACTATCCTTATCTCCATCTTATAGATGAGAACACTGAGGCCTGGAGAAGTTAAGTAACTCATCCAACATCACACAGAAAACAGTGAAGCCAGTACTCCAGGCCTGCATAAATGGGTTCTGGGACTAGAATAAGGATTTCAAAATCAAACACGTAAGGGTGACAAACAAGTGACCCATGATGGTGAAGTGGTGAGCTGTACCAAGTGCAATTCAGAAGACATAGAGTGGCTCTTACCCACCTGAAAGACTTATAAAGTCACAAATGCTTTCCACTATGGAAGACAAAGGAAAACCAGATTGATGCTACCTTTGCTAAATGACAACAGAGAGATGTTAATTGAGGGTACCAATTTTATAACAATAACCAGAGTGGCACTGTCTCAACTCATTTGGAGGGAACTACAATTCCTTCTAAGACCCAACAACAGTAGTTTGTCCCAACACAATCCTATGGGATTTTTACCTAGTTGTTTTTCTGTCTTCCACAACCTTGAACATAGATCAACCAACTCCACTAGGAAGAGTAGCAATTACCATAAAGGGTGAGGAAATCAGAGCATGAGTAGCCAAGGAGCCAATTTAACTTGAAGCCTGTCCCCCAACTAAGGTAAAGGCAAAATGGTTGGCATTGAATTCATGACTGGCTTGCTTTCTGTTGGGAGCTGGCATATCTCTAACCATGCTCTAACTTTGCATCAATTGTCAAATCAGAGTGGAAAAGGACAATCATTCACAGCTCCAAAAGTGCAACAGCGACAGTGGCTTTAAGAAAAACTCTACATTCAAAAACTATAGCAAGTGGTCCTCTGAAATGGGGCAGAGAAATGCTAAAACCAAATAGCTATCCAACCCAGTACACCTGTACATTTAAAAAGTCATTGTGATTTTTTTCCCTTGAACTCGGTATTGTGCCAACCAAGAAAATTAACCTAAGTAATATATAATCACATTTTGTGCTTTATTTTACATATAATGATTGCTGGTAACTGAATGCCAAGAATTTATTTCTGGATAGGCAAAAATGATCCAGTGGAAAGGTTCTGGACCAGCTCCAAATCCTCAGGAGATGGTTCTTGGTCATGCTAATTGCACTATATTAATTGTGCTTTCCTGAAAAACCATCTCTACCAGAGTTTGATTTAAACTGAATTGCAAGGGAAGTCTTGAAGACAAACATTTCCAAGGAGCAAGTGTAGAGACATTTGCAAGCACATTTTAGGTATGTGAGACTTGGTTTACAGTTTAGTTTTTTGGTTTCGGGGAGCGTCTGAAATTCTTCCTGCCTTGACACCAGCTGTGACATTTTTGCATGTGCCTCATGCAAGGTCTGCCACATATTAGGAGCTTAATAAACACATCAAGGCAACCAGCTGCTTCTCAGAATCATTTCCAGAAAGCAGTACGTTGAAATGGGTATCAATGTGTTCCCTTTCTTTCTCTCTTCACCAAGAGAAGCAAAGTGAGGGTAAGACTCTTGGATGGGCTGAGTTGAACTGCAGAACATGAGCATTTATGGAAATGTGGTAAAGGTCTTCAGAAATAGTATAAGCCACTGGGGGTTGAATGGAAGAATCTGAGCAAAGACTAATCCCATCATGTCAGCTCCTATACAGTTAACCTACTTGGTCCTCCTGACCTTCCAGCCTTGGGGGTTTGGCAGTACCATGTCCTCCCTGAGAATTTCATGGGAGCCTCTCATAGTCAAGGGACCCAGATGAACATATCTGCCAGATGGCAAGAATCATGGTAATCACAGGTCAGCTATCAAAGCTGAGGGCCTGGGGAATCCTTCCAGGGCTTTCTGCCCTGGGAACAGCCTATAGGAGTTCTAAAAACAGCTCTGCCACTGCCAAGCAATGTAATTCTAAGCAAGTCATATGCCACATACTTTAGAACCCTCCTCTCTCCTCTCTACCTCAATAATGACTTAAGAGGACCAAAGAGGGCTGTAAAAGCATCACGGCCATTATCATCAAGAGTAATTTCTGAAGATTTGCTTCATTCATTAAGTGGAAACTTATGTCCAGGAGAAAATTTTCTAAAAGAAATGTCCCTACAATTATCTAGGTTTTAATTTTTAATAAAGACACTTTTCAAAACTACAGATAATTTTCAAAATTGACATCTGCTTAGAAGAGCCAGATAGAAGTGTGCCTGTTTTAATTAGGCTTCTTGCCTGAACACAGGCTCTCTGATTTGTCTTAAGGAACAAGTGGACACTGTAGGTGGCTGGGGCACCATCACAGTTGCTTACAGCAAAGACCCCTTTAGGAACATGAGTGTGGAAGTCTATGAGTGAGTGCAAGAAGACGAGAACCAGATACCCACAGTGTCTGCTACAAGCCTCAACCCAGGAACTTGAGCCCCTCAGAGAACGTTGCCACCATATCCAGATCTTGGACTCCAATAGAGTCCAAGAAGCAGCCACAGAATCAGGTAGCTTTTCAATCCTGGTCAAATCTAGAAGCTTCAACTTCAGATCCACACTGCTAAGAATTCTTTTAGAACCAGGTGGTTTAGACTTTGGAACACAGGAGGAACTCTCGTTACCCAGATGTCTTCTCCTCTTTGCCCTAAATTCTAATGTGAAAAGTCAAGGCAAGTTTTTCTAACAGCCAGCTCTTGTTCAAATTAGAGTTCTGAGTATATGAATCCATCTGCAAATATGTCACACAGTGTCCCTCTATCTTCAAATATGAACCCACATCCAAAGCTCCATGTCCTCCTCTGATACAGGAGGAGAGGAGGGTAAAGAAGATGAGGAGGAAGAAGAAGAGGAATGTGAATAGGAAAAGTAGCTCTGAACTTAGGACCAGAAGACCTGGGTGAGTTGGAGTCTTAGTTCTATCATTAGTCCTCATAAGACACCAACCAGCTTTTCTGATTAACATGATTTTCTTTTCTTTTTTGGTAAAATATAAGAAAGAAAAATGCCTCCCCTCTCTTAAAGCGATATTGTGAAGATGGAAGACAAAATGTAAATGCAAAAAACATGGTTCAACTCTAAATTACCATACAGGTGTAAAACATTGTTATTACTTATAAGACACATAATTATAAGTAACATAAGACAAGAAAGAAATTGAGGCATGAGCTCCCCATCTCAGGTCTCACTCAATTCTCCATTCTTCTCATTTTCTGCAAAATACCCAGTTTTTCACTCACTTAATCCACAAAAAACCATGATGACCAAGTTTCAACATTCTTTAGATTGACTCCACCTCCCCTCCCAATAGCCTGCCTCATTCTGTCCTAGCTTGGCATGACTGAACAGCTCACAAATCTCCTTTTGGTTAAAAAAGTTTTTAAAAATATCAGCTTCCTAAATGACTAAAGCATTAGTTTAGGCAGTTAAATATTAGAACTATGACACAAGAGAACACAAAGTTAGTCATGTTAGACGTTACTGCTAAGATATTTGGAAATTTTGCTAGGAATTTTGAAAAGATTGGGGTTTCTGATTAGCACAAGAATCATAGGAAATGATTCTGCTGCTTTGCTTCTCTAATAATGTGACACTTCCTTCGCCTAACCTTCAACTGACCCCTGTGGTGGCGCAGGTTTGTAATCCTAGTACTTGGGAGGCTGAGACAGGAGGTAGTGAGTTCATGGCCAGCCTCAGCTACTTAGTGAGACTCTCCACAACTTAGTAAGACCCTGTTTCAAAATAAAGAATAAAAAATAGGGCTTGGGGTGGGGCTTGGGGTGGGGCTCGGAGGTAGAATGCCCCTGGGTTCAATCCCCAGTACTGCAAAAAAAAAAAAAAAAAAAAAATGTGTGTGTGTATATTTATTTATTTATCAGGACCACCCTCACCAGACTCATTGATTTGTCTAATGATGAGGGCCTCAACCTTTTATATGATATGTGAGATGAATAAATATTGGTTAAAAGGTCAAAATTAACCACTCGAAAAAGAAAAATGAAGGTTGGGGGTGTGGCTTGGTAGTAATGCATTTGCTTAGCATGTACAAAGCCCTGGGTTTGATCCCTAGTATGGCAAAAAGAGGAGAGAGAGAGAGACAGAGACAGAGACAGAGAGAGACAGAGACAGAGACAGAGAGAGACAAAGAGA
>PVLC010009934.1:7131-52410 GCA_004027655.1 Graphiurus murinus
TACTGGGGATTGAACTCAGGGGCATTCTACCTCCGAGCTATACCCCCAGCCCTATTTTTTTATTCTTTATTTTGAAACCGAGTCTCACTAAGTTGCGGAGTGCCTCACTAGGTAGCTGAGGCTGGCCGCGAACCCGGATCCTCTGGTCTCAGCCTCCCGAATGCTGGGATTACAAGCGTGCGCCACCACGCCCGGCTTGTCATTTACCTTTTAATAAAATAAGATGATCTGTCTTCCACTCAGTGCCCGATTGTGGTCTTTCAATACTGTTTCCCATTAAAAAGACCTGACGGCCTCCTGCAGCCTTGATGGCCGTTGCCGGGGTCCCTTAGTTCTGTAGGGGTTTCCTCCCCACTGTCTCCCAGAGCCATCCCAACTTCTACTTGCCAGCACTGCATCTTCCTCTTATTCTAGCATTTTTTTCTTGGAGTGGAAACTTTAATTTGTGGATATAAATTTTTATTTTTGCTATCATTGTATTAAGAATGAATGAGAAGGGAGGAAACCTGACAAATTTGAATCTCACGATGGTATGACTCGGCTGTGGAGACACCAGAGTAATTAAATAGATAATGTATTTTGTTAGAAAAGAGGTTTTCTCCAGCATCTCTTCCAAGTTCTTCTGTTACATGACTAAAAATCTTTTGGGAGAAAACTACCCATAAGAGGGATTAAATTCTGTCAATCAAAGCTTGCCTCATTTGGCTGGAAGGCGTTTGCAGTGATGGTAATGTTATTTTAGCGTTTCCCGATTAAATTCTGTGTTGTGACATTTGGGGGGGACAGCGTTTCCTTGGAATTCGGTGTGTCCTTGATGCGTAACTCAGGCGGCTCACGTGTGTGCCGTCCGTTTCCTCTTGTGACCCTCCTGAGGCTGTACCTGAACCCGCTGGCTCCCGTCCTCTCATAAGGGTATTTATATTGCTTGGTTTGGCTTTGTTGGCGCCTCAGGTTACCCCACCCTGCGGATAGAGAAGAACGACCTCCGAAGCGTCACTCTTCTGGAGGCCAAAGCCAAGGTGAAGGACATAGCAATATCCAGGGAGCGGGTGACGCTGAGAGACGTGCTCCAAGAAGGTATCTGTCGCCGCAGAGCCCGCTCGCTGGGAAACCATGTTTATTTTACTTTGCCTTATACAGCTTTGTGATTGTTACCTTTAAAGTGCATTTCTATTTCTTTTGTATTTAAAATGATCACTACCTAGCAGGTCTCTGAAATTCTAAGTCATTTTCTTTTTGACAGATAACGTGGTGTTCTAGCAGATGGAAGGGGGCTTTGGAGTTAGACTTAAGTTCCAGTTCTGACAATATAGTAACTAGAGTGTTTGAAGGTATTTACTCAGCTGTAAGCAAATTGCTTTTTATAAAGGTTATCCAAAATTTTTCTGCTTTGAGCATCCAAGTTACTTGTGTCTCTGTACCAACAGCTTCAGTGCTTACAGTGAGAGACATTAAAGCTAGCCTAAATGTTTATATCATATGTGGCAAAGTGAAAACTGTTTCCAGGTATTTCTTTTAACTTGTGAAAGAATGAAAACAAAATATTTCTCATGAGAAAGTGTGACACAAGACTAATTTTCAATGGTGTGTGTGTGTGTGTGTGTGTGTGTGTTTTTTGCTGGGGATTGAACCCAGGAGCATTCTACCTTTGAGCCACACCCTCAGTTCTATTTTTTTAATTAATTAATTAATTTATTTATTGCGGTACTGGGGATTGAACCCAGGGGCATTCTACCTCCGAGCTACACCCCAGCCCTATTTTTTTATTCTTTATTTGGAAACAGGGTCTAAGTTGCGAAGCCCCTCACTAAGTAGCCGAGGCTGGCTGTGAACCTGAATCCTCCTGTCTCAGCCTCCCAAGTACTGGGATTACAAGCATGCGCCACCATGCCTGGCTTATTTTTTATTTTGAAACAAGATTTCACTAAGTTGCTGAGACTGACTTTGAACCTGCAACCTTGCTGTCTCTAGCTCTCAAGTACTTAGATTACAGGTGTGGGCCACCATGCCTGCCTGGAAGCTTTTTATTAGCAATTAAGTAGGAGCTAATAAAATTGGTATAGATTTTCATTGTTCACTTTTAACTACTCTTTTCCCCCAATTTTACCAATGCCTGGAGAAGCCAATTGACTTGTCGTAGATGTTCTAAATAGAGAGTGGTAGAAGGGTTAGAACCCAGGACCATCTGAATCCAGGAGCTGTTCCTCTAGAGCCTTCCCTATGTGTTTAAGTTCTGCAGTGGCCGGAAGGCGAGTCTGTTTTTCTCCTTTTATCTTTGCTCTAAGGCTAATCCAAGAAACTCAAGTGTCTGAATCAGTGCTCCCTTATGAGTTTCAGTGCTCCTAGCCAGGTTTATTCAGGGTAATTCAGAAAAAAGTTTCCATAGATTTAGTTTATATATATAGTTTCCAAAAACAAGTTGTTTCATAGTTACAAGGAATTTCTAACAGCCATTAAATATCAACAGTTTAGCCAGATGTGGTGGTACATGCCTGTAATTCCAGTACTTAGGAGGCTGAGACAGGAGGATGGAAGGTTCAAGGCAATCCTGGGCAACTTAGCAAGACCCTAAGCAGTTTAGTGAGACCTTGTTTCAAAATAATATAGGGCTAGGGGTATAGCTCTGAGGTAGACCCCCTTCCAAGTTCAATTGCTAGTTTACCCCCCCCCACACACACACAAAATAAGAATCCCCAAACAAAAAAACCAACGATTTCAGTCATTTTACTCTAGGGTTAGAATTACGATGTTAATCATACAGATCCTTCTTATGTTTAAGTTATATTGTGCCAGAAAGTTTTGTACTGTGTTACTAAGAAGGTTATTGAATGATCTCATTATTTTTCCTTTTAGGTACTTTTGGACGTATTTTCCATGGGATTTTAGTAGATGAAAAAGATCCAAATAAAGAAAAACAAGCATTTGTAAAAACAGTTAAAGGTAGGATTTTTCCCATACTATTTCCATACTGCTCTCTTGTAGGTGGCTCACGCCAGCGAAATTCTGTCTCAGTTTCTCAGTGTGTGCTGGGCCTTTTAAAGTAGTTTGTTAGTTTAGCTCCTATGAGGCTTTTAAGGAGATTTGGATTGTTCTCATTAGGTGTAGAAAACAGAAGGTTTATAAATTAAGATAGTAAACGTTTATTAGATATTATTCTAACATCTAGTTAAATTGCATCTATTTGACTTCATTGTTGCTGTATCTAATTTGGGGTTTTTCCTGTGTTAAAACTCTTTGAGCCAGGCATGGTGGCAAGTACTTCGCAGGTTCATGGCCAGCCTCAGTTACTTAGTGAGGCCCTCTGCAACTTAGTAAGACCTTCTTTCAAAATAAAGCATAAAAATAAGGCTGCGGAATGTAGCTCAGTGGTAGAATGCTCCTGGGTTCAATCCCAGTATGGCAAAAAACAAACACACACACACACACACACACACACACACACACACACAAAACTCTTTGGTACCATCATTTTTCCTCTTAGAAAACATTGTCATTAGTTTTCCCCTCTCAATTTCTGAAGTTTATTTAGAACAAAATTACAGCAATCCCTATGCCCACGGCATCTTCTGTGAATAGGCGCCGTTTACCTTTCGCCCCGTCCCCTTTTCTCTTTTGTACCGTGTCATACTCGAGCAGGTGCCTGTGTTTGTGTACTTCTTGGCACTTAGGCAGGTATCGCTGTAGTTGGAATTGTTGGCCCAAAGGGTGTGTGTATTTAAAATTTTGATAGTGTCAAATTGTTTTCTAACTTATATTTTCATAAACAGAATATTTTCATTTATTATTCTTGTGAGCTGTTTTTAGACATATAATATCTAATTTTTAATTTATTGATTTAAATAAATTATTGTTAGAGTCCCTATCAAAATACTATACAATTATATATCTTATTCCTTAATAATGGTAAATTAACAACACTTTTTTCTTTTTTTTGTGGTACTGGGGATTGAACCCAGGGGCATTCTACCGCTGAGCTACATCCCCAGTCCTATTTTTTATTCTTTATGTTGAAACAGGGTCTCACTAAGTTGCAGAGGGCCTCACTAAGCAGCTGAGGCTGGCCGTGAACGTGCGATCCTCTAGTCTCAGCCTCCCAAGTACTGGGATTACAAGCGTGTACCACCATGCCTGGCTAACATCACTTTTAATAAATTAGAATTTTAATTACAACTGATACATGCAAAGACTCAAATAATTCTTAGTTAATTATTTTTTATTTTATTTTTTTGTGGTGCTGGGGGTTAAGCCCAGGGCCTCATGCATACTAGGTAGTCGCTGGTCCCCTGAACTGGATGCTCAGTTTATTCTTTTATTTGCTCATTTTGAGAATAAGAAAAATGTAGTATTTTGGGTGCATAGTATCTGTCAATTTTTGATATAGGTTGAGATTGAGATTACAAGTTACTAATTTTCTTTTTTGGTACTGGGGACTTAACCCAGGGGCATTCTACTTCTGACCTATACCCTCCAACTCAATTTTTATTCTTTATTTAGAAACAGGATCTCACTAGGTTGATGAAAGTCTCACTATTTGCTGAGGCTGTCCTTGAACCTGTGATCCCCCTGTCTCAGCCTCCCAAGTACTGGGATTACAAGCGTGCACAACCATACCTGGCACACGTTACTAATTTCTGAAAAATACATTTAGCACCTTGAATGCAGTGATTGAGGGGAAATTAAGTTCAGTTTTATGAGTAGGAGGAGACAAAATTTTATGAGGTTTACAAAGTTAATTTATAAGAACTGTGATTTTAAACTTACTTAAAGGAATATTTGGAGAGTATGAAGGGTTTATGTTTATTTCTAAAATGTTGGGTTGTACTAACCTAACAAAAAGATCTTTGGATTTTAATTGCCTGCAATTTAGCAAATTGCTTGTTTAAGGCTGCTACAAATACACACACCCATCTACACACCCCTTTTATCTTTTCTAAACACAAGTTTCAACCTACTATATCATTTAGTGTTTGTTTTGTTCACCCTCTCATTCCCTGCCCCCAAAATACTTTTAAAGGTTAATATTTAAGTTCCAGTGCCTTTTTAAAAAGGATAATTTACATATAACTTTTTGTAAGTGTAAATTTTCAACCATAAATTTAATAAAACAACTGCCTTTGGTGTCCTCATTTTTTTTTTTTTTTTTTTTTTTTGCGGTACTGAGGATTGAACTCAGAGGCATTCTATCTCCGAGCTACACCCCCAGCCCTATTTTTTATTCTTTATTTTTGAAACAGGGTCTCATTAAGTTGTGGAGTGCCTCAGTAGGTAGCTGAGGCTGACCATGAACCTGGATCCTCTGGTCTCAGCCTCCCAAATGCTGGGATTACAAGCGTGTGCCACCACGCCTGGCTTGGTTTCCTCATTTTTAAAGCAAATGTTTCCCCTTAATTCTGATTTTTCTTCTAGAGTTGTTAAATATTCTGTGGACAATTCAGAGCTGAGCTGTTACTAATTTATTCTGAATTAACAAAAGGATTGGGTTGATTTAATGTTGGAAGGGGAGAAAAGGAAATGGTAGCGATAAAAAAACACAATGCGGATCCTGGGACTCTTTCAGAGAGAGGAGGTGTTTTTCCTTGTACGCTTGAGTTTAGTCGCTTGATTGTTTCTCTGCCTTGCCACTGTAAGTACAATGCTCTCAGAGCTGGACAGAAGCAGAGAAAGCACAGGGCGTCTTTAGCCTCCACACAGTCAGGGCTGCACTGGGACGGAGAGGAAGTGCACAGGGTCTTGTCTCAAAGTGGTTATAGAGATAACGCCATGCAATTGAGTAGCGCTGAGATTTATTCTTTTGGAATGTTATTTTTATTTTTTTAACTGAGCCATGTAAGGCTGACAAAGTTCCTTCACAAATATGTGTGCTTTGTTACATACCATATAATCACAAGTTCTGTACAAAATGGAAAATAGTGTTTTGGAGAACATTGGTCTTTTCGTTAGGCATAAGCAGGAAATTGATGTTTTGCTTTTAAAAAAAAATTTGTAAGGTTGAGATGTAATGCGTATTCCAGTATAAATTTCCAGAGGTTAAAATTGGAAACCTGAATCTTACATAATAAGTATTGCGAAATTGAATTCCATGAAATAAATGAATCAGTTTGGGGTTATTGGTACTAAGTTTTTTTCTTTCATAATTGCTGTTTGTAATTTTGGAAATAAGCAATTTTTTCTTTATCACTTTGTGCTTGCTTCCCTGTAATTTTTTAGAATATAAATTATTATATGATACTCTTAAATTGCATACAATTTAAAGATAATACTATTTAAAGTGAAAAGGCAAGAACTAAGACCAAGGAAGGAATCTAGGAAAATGAGTTTTTCTTAATAAATGAATAAAATTATCTTTTCCACATGAAAATTTCCTTAGTTCATCATCCAAGTGCCCTTGGTTAATCAGTTAAGAACATGGAAAAAACAAAAACTGTGGATAAAACAGCACATCCTAGCGGGACGTGGTGGTGCATGCTTTTAATCCCACTACTTGGGAGGCTGAGACTGGAGATCCAGGTTCCAGGCCAGCCTCAGCTACTTAGTGAGGTCCTCTGTAACTTAGGGATACCTTGTTTCAAAATAAAGAATAAAAAATAGGGCTGGGGGTGGCTAGAGGTATAGCTCAGAGGTAGAATGCTCCCGGGCTCAATCTCCAGTACCACAAAGGAAAAAGCAAAACCAAACCAGCACATCCTGAAATTAAGCTTCGTTACACTTGCACCGTCATATAGTGGAGGGGAGGTAAATGCCTCTTATGGGATGTTTCTTCAACTACGATGTTTTCAGTCTCAAGGATCCTCCTGTCCTCTGGTAGCTCTGGCCATGATGCCACTAGCAATCAGTTAAGATTATAGAAGAGCAGTGTAGGCACATTCTGCTACTTATGGAAGCATCTCAAATTGGCAGCAGTTTCTAGGCAACTAGAGCTGATTCCAGCAGACGCTAGTGGGAAGCTCCTTTTCCTAAAAAGTGGTTCAAGGCCTTGGCTTTCCGTCCACCCATTCTGCATTCCTGCAGAAATCTTGACTGAAAGAGGTTTCCTAGAAAGAGGGGACGTTACTGACATGCAATGGGAGAGGGAAGGAGGCGAGTGATGTTCCAGCAAGCTTGGAAGCAAAGGAACTCTGAGGTTTCTCAGCTCTGCGGCCGCAGTCTCCAGGCGGGAGCGTGACGGTCCAGAACTCAGCAGGCGTGGTGGTGCACGCTTGTAATCCCAGCACTCGGGAGGCTGAGACCAGAGGATCCAGGTTCAAGGCCAGCCTCAGCTACCTAGTGAGGCACTCCGTAACTTAGTGAGACCCTGTTTCAAAAATAAAGAATAAAAAATAGGGCTGGGGGTGTAGCTCTAAGGTAGAATGCCCGAGTTCAATCCTCAGTACCGCAAAAAAAAAAAAAAAAAAAAGGGCTGGGGGTGTAGTTCAAAGGTAGAATGCCCCTGAGTTCAATCCTCAGTATCGCAAAAAAAAAAAAAAAAAAAAAAAAAAAAAGCCAACCAGAAGTCAGTGGGCTGCTTCGGGGAGTGGTCGACGCCGGAGCTCAGTGGCTGGCTTTATCGGCTCATCGTTTGTTTTACTAGCCGGGGCTGAAATGTGTGGTTCTTGATTTTGTCAATCTTTTTTTCCCTCTGTGTTGTTCAGAAGCTTTAGAAATTATTGCTAGTATTTTTAGTGTTGACATAAGATTTATTATTGGTTTCTTTGAAAATGTCTTTTAAGATATATTCTACTTGTTTTTCATATTTAAAGTTATTTTTTTAAAAAAATCACTTAAAATTATAATGGAAATACACCATTCACTTAATGGAAATACTTTTTTCAAATTGTGGAGAATTTCCTCTATACAATAAAGATAGTGGTCCCTATAAAACCAAGAATCTTTATGCATTTGTGCAAATTCTGATGGAGGAAGGCAACACTTTAACCAATACTAAAGATAATTGGTAAATTTCATTATTCATGTTGGTTATTATACTTATTTATACTAATTTAATATTAGCTTTGTTTGTTTTTAACCACAGAGAGATCTGAAGGGGGAAAAAAAAACTAATAAAATCAATTGTTGTCCCAAATCAGGACAACATCAGTGGTCATTTTCTTTTTTTTAAAGCCTAGTTGTAGGCTTTTGTAAGTTTAGAAAGTATAAACAGAACAGAAAGATAAAAAGTATAAAATCTCCCATCTCTAAAAATCACCATTATAAACAATTTCTTATCACTCTCCTTGAACTGGGGGAAAGATTCTCTCAAATGTATCATTTTTCAAGTAACTTTGTTTTTTAAATATAACTAATCATACAAACAAAGCCTGGCGCCATTTAAAATTGAGTGTACATCTTAGCGATCACCTCCCCATCAACACAGGCCTGTCCCATCTCTTAAAAGGAGACGGCACTCCTGAGCTCCAGCGAGGTTCTTCCTCTGTTGAAGGCCGCTTGGTCCTGAGCGTTCCAGGGGCTGGTGGTGCAAAGTGGGAATGCGGCTTCAGGTTGGGTTTCAGGTTGCTTCACCCACCCACTCCAGCTGCTGTAGATGAGCCTGTTTCTACACACCCTTGCCCAAACTGGAGGCAGATGAAGTTTTTCTCTTTCACTCTGATGGGGAAATTAATCTCCCAGTTTAATTTGCATTTCTGAAGAGTGAAGCTGAGAGTCATTTTGTAGTTTTACTGATCACTTGCTTTTTTCTTTTCTCAGTAAACTTAAACTTTATATCCTTTGCCTCTGTTTCAGTTTTTTTCCTTTATTGATTATCCGTGAGTTCTTTAAAGGAGAATAAAAGGAAATGAGCTCTTCATATGCCTTATGATTTATAGATTTGTTTTAGTATGTTACTGCTTTCTCTATTTATTCTCACTGAGTTTCTAATTTTTATCTTAAAATGTCTGTAATAGTTGACCTGTTTGTTCACTCAGATTCTATAACAGAACTTCAGGCAAGGTCTGTTTATAATGAGAATTTATCTATACCTCAGATTTACCTCTTGGAGACCTCGCCTCCAAGATATTTACTAGTAGTAGAAACATGCGCGGCACACGTATCTCGTCTTTCAACAGTCTCTCTCCTTTATGCAGATCAGGCTTCTGAGGTTCAGGTGACAATGATGCTGGCGGAGAGCTGCAAGCTTCGCGGTCTGCATCACAGGTGAGAGCAGAAGCCGCCGGCATGTCAGCACTGAGCACGGTAACACTTCATGCTGTCTTCTGGTGGAGGAACACCGTGATGAGTTCTGTGCTGAGAATTTTTTGGAATAGCTTTTCCCCCCCCAAATATAAAAGTAAAATGCATGCTCACTGTACAGATTTTATAAATAGTAAAGTACAAAGAAAATAGATAACAGTATATAAACTTACATCTGGATGATCATAGCTGAGCTTTCCAGAAATTGTTTGTACATATTTATGTGCATATTCTTCTTTAAAATCATAGGATGATGATAGACATTAAAAAACACTTGTTAGAAATTTTTTGAAAATATAAAACATAAAAGACAAGAATAGTAAATACTAATAAGCCTGCCTTCTTAGACGAAGTGATAGTTAACATCTTGCTGTATTGTGTGTGTGTGTGTGTGTGTGTGTGTGTGTGTGTCCATATCTAGAAATCAATATCTTTTGTTTATACTTTGGCTTTGAGGGCTAAAAAGATGGCAGCTACACTAATATCAGTAAAATAGTAATAACATGAAACTGAGTTTCTTGGCCTTGTGGTGGAAAAGAAAACGAGGCAACAGTAAGGAGATAACTATTTTTGCTGTGATTGAATGTAAAATAACTTAGCTTCTGAGGTCAGCCAGAGGTGATGGAAATATTAAAAGTCAGTAAAATCTCAGTAGCAGAAAAGAAAGAGCTTTTGTTGAAGGAGAAGAAAAACTTCCTAGTTCCAAATTCCAAGGCAGATGTCTCATTAGGGGTTTTTTTGTATCCCATAGGCATTGCTTAATGTCATATTTTTTAGTTTCATTGAAAATTAAAAAAAAAAAAAAAGACCTTTGGGAAAAAAAGAAGCACCACATTAGGGACAGTGGAGATGTTCCTTGAAAGGGTTAAAGTCACTCGCTTCAAGAGTGTTGCTTCGATGGGCCTGACTCTGTCCAAGAATAGGACTCACTTGCAGAGGAATGCATGGAAAAAGCATCCCATAGGCCATATTTTCTAAAATACACATTTTGTGTCCTCTGGGCTTTTCACAAGAACTGGGAGCTGACTAGTTGGAAATGTCCTTTTTGGCAGCGTTGGGAGTGCGTGATGTTCTGTTGCGCTGACTCCTACAGTGTTTCATACGGTAGATCATACTTAGCATTTCTGTTTCTGGCCAGTATTGTCCTGATGAAAGGCCTGTACATCAGCACAGAGGTGCGTGTGGCAGGATAGGCACAGACAAAGCCAGGGTTTCCCAAGAAGCAGTTTTATGTCACTGTAGCCCTGAAGAATCCTCGGTTGTAAATGTTCAGAGCGAGCATTTGCAGTATTCTCATCAGGCTGAGGCTTCAGGCTGTAGCGCCCTGCTTCACAGCATCCTACCAGGATGACGTGGCAGAACTGGGCGCCCTAGGGATGGAGTGGCTTGATTCTTGACTTGGGTTCTTCAGTACTGGGCACTCAGTGAGTGAAGGAAGTCTTCTAGAGGCAAGTTATAGCTCAGGCCTGGTTAATTGTTCATCTTGGTTATGAAGTGACAGAATAGAACACATTGTCAATTGTAGAAAATGCACCATTTGCCTCACCGTAGCAGTCCATCCTGGATTTTAAGGGACTAGGCCCTGCCACACATTTCTTTTTGATCTCTGGTGTCTATAGACTATTCGTGATTGTGTGTATATATCTGTTGGTTCATTCTTTCATTAAATGTCTGCTTTGCACTCAGAACTCTGCTAGGCACAAAGAATAAAAAATGAAATGGCAATCTTCAGAGATCATATTACAGAACTTGCCAGGCTAACTGAATACACTCAGCAAGAAATGTCATCTTGTTTCAGATTTTACTGTGTGTGTGTGTGCGCGCGCGCTTGGTACTGGGCATTCTACCTCCAAGTTACACCCCCAGCCCTATTTTTTATTCTTTATTTTGAAACAGGTTCTCACCAAGTTGCAGAGTGCCCCACTAAGTAGCTGAGGCTGGTTGTGAACCTGTGATCCTCCTGTCTCAGCCGCCTGCGTACTGGGATTGCAAGCGCGCACCACCACGCCCAGCCATGTTTTGCCTTTTTAACTGGTTGTGGCACCTAATTCAGAATGTTACTCCAGCGCCTCCTTGCTGCCCTGACTGCAGGTGCACCCAGCTGGACTGAGACTTGCAGGCAGTCCCATTCCAGCCCCACAGACCTGCCCTTCCTCCCACCTCCCCTCTTATCCACTCTTCTTCCAGGTCACACACCTTTCTCTTTATCCTCTTTTCCTCTGTAAAATGGGCAAAACTAAGATCAGCCGTTTGTAGTTTGAAACATTTTCATGTACCTTGTTACCTATCCCAGAGGGTTTTTGATCCTCTGGTGGTAGAAGAAAAGATTTGACCCCTATCCAGCATATTTGCTGTGGCAAGACAACAAAATGCGATTGACTCTGCTAAGTAAGGTCCAGATCCCAAGGAAGGAACAGAGCTATTCTGTTTTAGGACAACTTAGTCATACTCATCCTGAAGTCATGGTAGGCTCAGGTTAATCCTGAGCATGCCATGAATTAGATGAAGACCTGGATTTTTTTTTTTCCCCTCTCCATGTACTTGGCCTCTGTCCTTCAGGTTACCTAACCTTTCTCCCTGGAAGTGGATTTTCTTCCCAGTAAAGTGAGGTAATAACCACTGCCACTCTTGAGCTATAATGTAAGGAAACGCAAGAACAGTTATGTCCTACAGATCCGTGATCCGAGTCCTCCCCTCCCCCTCCTCAGGGTCAGCGCTTTCGCTCTTACTGATGTACCTGCAGGCGGAGCCCACAGCTCTGTGACTTGTGCAGTAGTGGCCACACCACAATTTGATCCCTGGTTTTTAAAGTGATACATGCTCAACTGAGGTAGTTTTTAGGAAATAAAGACAAGGTAGGAATTATCAATAGTCCCACAAGTTAGAGACACCAACTTTTAACTCCATTTCTTCACAGTTTTATTTTTCCTTTGTACTTGTAATGATCCTGCAGGCGTGTGAATTTTGTTATCTTCTTTTTCTATAAGCTTTTACTCATATTCTCATAGCATCTCTTGATCATTCTTTCATTACTTCTAGGCATTGAGGTTTTCTGCGACTTTACTGTTAGTATCACATTAACTATCCCTGTTCATGTAGTATTTTCATTTGATATTGTTTTCTTATTAAACATCCATAGAAGCAGAATTTACTAAGTTAAGGAGTAGGAATGTTTTCAAGGGTATTGTTGTGTATGTGTTTATTGAATTCATTTATTAAATGTCTCTTTTACATAGCAAAGAATACAAAGCATTGAATGTAAAAATAAGAAAGTCTATGATAGTTCCTACCTTCCAGGAATTCTCAGCTTAGTTAGGAAGATAAAGTAATTATGCAAAAAGTTACCTAACCTTGGGGGAAAATTAGCAGTTATTTCTGGAATTCAGTGAAGGAAGTGTCACTATGCAGTGGATGAAATGTGTGTATGTATGCCATAGAAATTAAAATAGGATCAAGGTTGTCGACTATATGCGTGCCTTTATTTTGTACGTCATAGCAACCTTTTATGGTTGATGAGGTCCCCATCTTATATGTATGAAAGCTAAGGCCAAGGGAGAGCTAGTCACCCAAGTAGCAGATGGGAAATCTAGTTCTCAAAAATGGAATTCTAAATCCTGCCAAGAACATATTAGCATCTGTGGAAATTTCAGCCCCTTAAAGACCTTTCTGAGCCCACAGCTCTCATCCACAGTCTGGCTGGGCCCTCCCCTTTTTAATGTGATGATGGAATATCATCATAGTATGCTCATGATCCAAGTCATTTCTTAGGTGTCTTTGATTTTCTCTTGGAGTAAAGATTTAGTGTGGCTAGGATATGTGTGCAGAGAACTCAGCACAGAACAACTGTGAGTCTATAACTTCCCTGTCAATCAGGTGCATATATGGGGAACATTTTTTAGCCCGGTTTAAGAACATGGAGTATTTATAATTTTACATTTTAGTGAAGTTCATATTTCTAAGTATGCTTGGGATTTTGTTTTGTTTTAGATTATCTTTATTATTTCTTATTTAAAATAACCATGGAGGTTTTGTCTTTCTTCTGATCTTATAGAAATCTTCTTCCTATTACTCATGTGTGTATAGAAGAAGGAGAAAAGCCCATGGTGATCCTGCCCTACATGAACTGGGGAAATCTTAAATTGTTTTTACGGCAGTGCAAATTAGTAGAGGCCAATAATCCACAGGTGAGACAAACTTACCCCAGTTCTGATAATATATTTGAAGGTAGATGTTAACATTCTCACATAGAAACTGTTTAAAGGCTGCAGAAAGAAACTCAGGATGAGCCAAAAGATGTTTACAGCCTGTTGATTCAGAGGAAAATGAAGGTGGTTCATAATTCCCATCTTCAGGCTTACATTGGCTGATGCTGACCTCTTCCCTTTGGTCTCCATCGAGTGTTTGTTCATAACTGCCTCACTCTGGCTCTCCGTCTCCTCCGTCATCTTGCTGATAACTTGGGAGGCACTCCTTCTCACCTCCCTCTGAGGACAGAAGCAGCCGTGTCACACCTAAGGCTGAAGGCGGCTGGAGGTCTGGAGTGCAGGCGACAGCGGGGCATGGTCTTGACGTGTGCTTGCTGTGAAACGCCGGCCCCGGGAGCTCCTCGGCACTGCTTGTACCTAGCCGTCGTGCTGTGATGCTCGGAGCAGCAAAGCCTGCTGGTTCTTCCTGTCTGCTGTGTTTGGAGTCTAATTAAGTTCACTTCAGGATTTATAATAATGTACTTATTGAAGTTGCTGTGAGAAAATGGATTCAAAAGAAGCACCGAATATTTGGCTTAATGTGTGCTACGCTTTGTAAACTGGCAGATTAAAGCTGTGAGTCTCAACAGGTGGTCGGAGGCCGGGGCCCGTCAGCATCACCTGGGGAAGAACTTCCTCCTCAGCCGCAGGCCTGGCACACTGGAGGAGCCTGTCAGCAGGGCTGTAGACTTCTGTCAGCTTGAAAGTGGTCCCAGGGGATAGCACCCCAATAAAAACTGTTGTTTTTAAAGAAAAAAGCCCAAATTATTGAATAATAAGCATTTGAAACATTACCTTGAGAATCCAGTGTTAGTTGAACAGATATTCACTGAGCAGCTGTTATACATGCTGGTTGTTGGGGAGATAAATCTAACAGATAAGAGGAGACGGTCCAGTAAATATTAAATCATATATGAGATAAGGATTGTAGTTGTACAGCTGTGGGAACATATTTTTGGCCAAGAAATAGCTTTATAAAACTCAGTGTATAAAAAAGATGTGGCATATACCTGCAATCCCAGTACTTGGGAGCCTGAGACAGGAGGATTGTGGGTTTCAAGGCTAGCCTTAGCAACTCAGCGCAGTTCTCTGCCACTTATTGAGACCCTGTTTTAAAATAAAAAATTAAAAGGGCTGAGGGTGTGGCTCAGAGGTAGGATGTCTCAGGATTCAATCCCCAGTAACACACACACACACACACACACACACACACACACACACACACACACACAGACACACACACACACACACACGAAAACTCGATATATAGATATAAAGAAATATTTGGGGGTAGCATAGGATTGTGGAATAAAATAAGCACTCACCATCCTAAGTTTTGTACTTTCTGCAAACCTTGTCATTTTTCTGTTACACAGGCAATCTCTCAGCAAGACCTGGTCCACATGGCTATTCAGATTGCCTGTGGAATGAGCTACCTGGCCAGAAGGGAAGTCATCCACAAAGACCTGGCTGCTAGGAACTGTGTGTAGGTGCCACGAGCGCGTCCCTGTCCCTTGATGGCGGTGCTCCCTGGATTTGGGCTTCTCCCTTGGAGTCACAGTGGGCCTGCGCTCTCTTCAGGGGAACCAACGATCCCTGCTTTTTATGTCCCGATTGCACTCAGTGTTCGTGTTTCTTTTTGCAGCATCGACGACACACTCCAAGTCAAGATCACAGACAATGCCCTCTCCAGAGACTTGTTCCCCATGGACTACCACTGCTTGGGAGACAATGAGAACAGGCCTGTCCGATGGATGGCGCTAGAAAGTCTGGTTAATAATGAGTTCTCCAGCGCTAGTGATGTGGTGAGTGCTGGGACCCCTGTATTGCAGCGAAACGGAGAAAGTGCGTTCTGTTTTAAATGTTCTACTATTTTTGTCCCATTGTTTATTTATTTATTTATTTTTTTGCAGTACTGGGGATTGAACTCAGGGGCATTCTATCTCCGAGCTATACCCCTAGCACTATTTTTTATTCTTTATTTTGAAACCAGGTCTCACTAAGTTGTGGAGTGCCTCACTAGGTAGCTGAGGCTGGCTGTGAACCTGGATCCTCCTGTCTCAGCCTCCCGAATGCTGGGATTACAAGCGTGCACCACCACATCTGGCTCCATTGTTTATTTTTTAATCTAGTAACTATTCCCTGAAATTCTTCATTCAGAAAGCAAGTATCTTCTATCAGAGGAGTAGCTACTGGAGATTTTTCTCCCATTCTGTAGGCTCTCTCTTCAGTCTCTTGATTGTTTCCTTTGCTGTGCAGTTTTTTAGGAGCTTTTTTTTTTTAGTTTGATGTCATTCCATTTATTAGTTATTGGTTTTATTTCCTGAGCTTTGGGGGTCTTATTGAGAAAGTCTCTACCAATTCCTACATGTTGGAGAGTTGGCTCTATGTTTCTTCTAATAATTGCAAAGTTTCTGGTCTGATTTCTAGACTTTTGATCTATCTTTAGTCGATTTTTGTGCAGGATGAGAAAAATCCCCTTTTTCTATATATGGATGCAATTTTCCTAGCACCATTTGTTGGAAAGGCTGTCCTTTCTCCAGCATGTGTTTTTGGCTCCTTTGTCAAATTTAGCTGGCTCTAAGTGAGGATTTGTCTCTGTATCTGTTTTGTTGTTTTTAATGGTGTCTTCCAAGTGTCGTGGTCTGTATAATTTATAATCCCCACACGCCCCTCTCTTCCTCTTCTGCTCACACAGCCAGGTCATGTAGCTGGATCCTCAGACTTTGTGGTGTGTAGTCTCAGAAGCCATATCTACTTGGGAATATTTTGCTGCTATTTTTCATTTCGTCCACTTGACTTTTTAGTCAGGTTCAGAAGATTAAGCTTAATTTAGTGTATTTTTCTAACTCTTGCCTTCTATACTTTATTATTGTAGGTATATAGTTAGAGATTAAAAAAATGTTTGCTTATAAGGTCCCCGTATGTGATCAGTCAGTGATAGTCTATTCGTATTACATGTAAAATCATATTTTGTTTCAAAATTTAAACTTTCAGAATTAGGCTTACTATGTCATTATATCTTTTATCTTAATATATTTTATTTATAATTTAGGGACCAGGTGTGGTGGCATATGACTAATTCTAGTACTTGGGAGGCTGGGACAGGAGGATTGCAGGTTCAAGGCCAGCCTCAGCAACTTTGACCCTCAGCAACTTTGTCAGACCCTATTTCAAAATAAAAACCAAAAAGGACTGGGAGTGTAGTCCAGAGGTAGAATGTACTGAAATAAAACAAAACACATTCAATTCAGGGTTACCTTTTTACTTTCAGAGTTTCTCTGCTCTAAGGATTTCTCTTTTAATAGTATATTACTGAACACTAATTATACTAACTAATTAGTTGCATTAACTAGTGTACACTCTTTTTCTCACTGTATTAGTTGTTCCTGGCTGCTGTAACAAATCATTTCAGTACTGGTGGCTTAAAAGAACAGAGGTTTATTCTCTCAAGTTCAGTTCTGGAGTCCAAAAGTGTGAAGTTGAGGTGTAGCGAGGCCCGGCCCCTCCCGAGGCTCCGGGGAGACCGTCTTTGCAGTGTCTAGAGGCTCCATTCCTTGGCTTGCTTTCTCTGCAGTTTGTCTTTGGAAACTCAATTAAAGAAGCCGTGATTGCATCTAGGACCTGCCTGCATAATCCAGAATCAGCCTCTCCTCTCCTTAACTTGCCACATCTTCTGCCATCTGTGGTGATATTTACAGAGTCTGCGGATTAGGACATGGATGTATTTTTGTGGCTACCCTTCAGCTGGGCTCTACTCAGTAATTGATATCATCCAAGATTTTCTTACTGAAAAACAGATGCTCTAATTTAAAATCTTTGAAATGAGAATAATTTCATTAGGAGAAGCCTCACTTGTTATAATCTAATTTTTTTATAAAGTAAGTACTACTTGACATGTTCTTTTATATACCAAGTGTCTTGATAAAATGTGTTCACTTGATATGAATGAATAATTTACTCAGGTTTTTCTAAACTTTTTCTGTCCTTACGTATATTTAAAATACTTTGTTTTTACTTAAAACCAACTATTCTCTTATATAAGCTTACCTGACACTTAAAATGGGTAGGGTAAATATGAGTGATTTTGAGAAGGGGTGTCACCTGCTTCCGGCTGCGGAGGGTAGCAGCAAAGGAAAACGTGCGTCCCATTGCCCCCGCCAGAGGCGCAGTAGGCACCTCCGGATTCTTCGATACCAAACCCTAAGGGTTCAGCTTGTGCAGCAGTGGGAAGCTAAGCCCGTTCTGTCTTTCCACAGCTCTTAGAATAAAGCTTCTCTTTCCAACACTGATGTCTAGACATGAGCATCCAAGGAAAGCAGTACAGATGTGCACCCCAACTTAGAGTTTTAATAATTGCCCAAAGAGAAACCTTGGCTTTTTTGGGGGAAAAAGGGGTTGCATTTTTGTGTTTGAGTTTGATGTTTTTCCAAATAGTATGTAAAGGGAAAGCAGAGTTTGATTTTAGGCCAATACACAGCTGCCATGTTAATTGACAGTAAGGACCAGTTGTACTCTTTGATACGGTGCTTGTATTTAGGGTTGCCAAGTCTTTATTCAGGAATTCTGAGTTTTAGCTGAAATTGATTACTAGCTTCTACATTACTCAAACCTCTTTCATGGTGAAAAATGGTTTAGCTTTAGTCTTAGAATATAGTTTTAAAACATAGTATCAGTTGAATTAGAGCTGTATGGTTTTCTTCATATCCACTCTTTCAGTAGAAAAACCTGCATCTAAACATATTTTATTTAATTAAGAACAGTAAAAGGAACTTTTTCCATGTTTACTTTGAAAATATCATCCCATAATTGATTTAAACTATGATTTGTTCATCTCTTTAGAATGTTAATTTTTTTTCCAGTGGCTGATTAAAAAATGTTATGATTTTGTTACTCATTGGGATATAGTAGTTTCCTTAGCTTAAATGAGATGGCAGTTGTGGCGAATCTAAAACTATTTGATGCACAAGCAAAAGAAGATAGTTCTTAGATGACAGTCTATAAATATTTAACATAATTTTAAGGTCAAGAGATTGGACATTTTTGTTGACTCCTAATATTTCAATTGGATACACAAAATAGCCAGTAGTGTCGTTTGCTTGCACAATGAAAAGCCCCCAAATATGCATTGCTTAATTATTGTAACCCTGGAATGTTCTATCTCTGAGCCATAGCCTCAGCCCTATTTTGTTTTTTATTTTGAAACAGGGTCTTAATAAGTTGCTGAGGGCCTCCCTAAGTTGCTGATGCTGGCCTTGAACCTGCGATCTTTCAGTCTCAGCCTCCCAAATACTGGGATTACAGGTGTGTACCACCGTGCCCAGCTATGGATTTTTTCTTTGGTGGTACTGGGGATTGAACCCAAGGGCATTCTACCTTTAAGCTATACCCCCAGCCCAGTTTTATTTCTTATTTGGAAACAGGATCTTACTAGGTTGGTGAGAGTCTCACTACTTGCTGAGGCTGTCCTCGAATCTGTGATCCTGCTGTCTCAGCTTCCCAAGTACTGGGATTACAAGCGTGCACCACCACGCCTGGCTGAGATGATATGATATACTTTTTTTTTTTTTTTTGGCGGTACTGGGGATGGAACCTGGGGGCATTCTACCTCCAAACTACAGCCCCAGCCCTATTTTTTATTCTTTATTTTGAAATAGGGTCTCACTAAGTTGCGGAGGGCCTCACTAAGCAGCTGAGGCTGGCCGCGAACCCAGATCCTCCAGTCTCAGCCTTGCAAATGCTGGGATTACTTACAAGCGTGCGCCTGGCGAGATGATACACTTTTCACAAGTGAAATTGTCGTCAGTAACACATGTCCAA
This sequence comes from Graphiurus murinus, assembly GCA_004027655.1. Classification (NCBI taxonomy): domain Eukaryota; kingdom Metazoa; phylum Chordata; class Mammalia; order Rodentia; family Gliridae; genus Graphiurus; species Graphiurus murinus. The sequence continues at coordinate 26,361 of PVLC010009934.1, forward strand.
GTATCGTGCCTGGCATATCTTCAGTTGGATGTACTGCTCTGTGTTAGCCGCTATCTTCCACGTTGAGGATACATGGTGTAGTTTAGCATAACATTTAAAGATCATACTTAGAATATTTTATACATTTTGTAAGAGCTCATTTTCTGTAAGAATCTGCCTTTTTGTCAGAGAGCAGTTACATCAAATACTTTGTTGCTACTTATTTGACAGTTTTATTTTTAAAAATCACAACTTAACAGAAATCTTTAAATTCATAAATGCTTTCAGTATGTTTTAGCTGAACTTACATGAAATGTCTGTGTGACCCAAATTTTCATGAGCTATACTTAGTTAGCCTGTGATTGTAAGAACATTCCTGGATTTACATTTATGTGGTTAACTCCTAGAGTGATCAGCTGTTTCTTTCTTGGGTCCTTACAAATTTATTTCATCTACACATAGCTATCTTCTGTAAATATCTTCTGTCTTGGATATTTGGGGCTAAAAGGACTAGTTGGATCTTTCTGTTTTAAATAACTATGATGCGATTGTTATTATAAAACTCCTGCCTTTTGGTTTCAGGGAACTGAATATTTTTGAAATTCTTTAAGTATGTTAAGCACAAATATTAAAGATTGCATTTTAACATTTGGACTGAAAATGTTTAATATTTCAGTCACATAAGCATTATGCTCTGTTCCAGCTTTTCCTCTATGGATGGAGGTGGAGATTTAAAAACTACATTTTGTATCCTTTTGGGAGCTGATTTACTTTTGCAGTCATATGCAAAATAAATAATGTAACCCAGTTCCCCCAGAGTCTGGGCACATGTAAAATATGTATATTTTAGATGTAAATGTACTGTCTTCATGGAGGGAACATTTTCTTTCTTTTAAAAGACCCTTAACATTTTTGTATTTTTTTGCAGGTAAAATTTTTATGTGATTTGTTTAGATTAATATTTAATATTAGATTATTATTTTCTATCTTAAATATAATACATTGCACCTCTGGGCTTTGTTTCCATAGTGCTTACTGGAGGGTTCAATATTTGAATATGTCAAGATTCTCATAATGTTAACGACTCTTAACTTTTGAGCTTGGGAAATAGGCACAAGATTTGACTAATTAGAAATATCTTTCTACTGTTATTCCAAGATATGACACCATCATAGGCATTCTTAAGAATGTCTGGATATTGCTTTTATTTTGTTTTCATAAAATGTAGGCACCACTATTTTTTTTTAATGTGACTTTCTTTTCCTTTATTAGAGAATACACTTCTTGATTTATAGCTTCTTTGAATTATTTAGCTAATTATAGTAGCGAATATAATTCTGCCATTGAGACGCTGCTTCCTATTTAAAAACTAACTGCGATCAGGACCACACAGCTAAGAGTTTCTTTCTTGTTGGTTTTCTTGTTTTTGTGGCATTACATTGTGTTTAAAAAGCATTTTCTTAAGAAAAACAAGTCAAGGAAATGACTTTATTCTGATCTTAACAGTGTGGTTTATGGCATCAAGGAATCCTTCTTGAGGCATTTGAACAGGCTTAAGGGCAGAGGGCAAATCACAACGTGTCTCTTGCGCCTTTACATTATTTATTTTGTGGATGTTAATGATTACCTCTAAGCAGTGAATCTGTGAGGTTCCCCAGAGCCTGCACCCGAGCGCCTTGCTCCCTGTTCCTCACGTTGCCAGGTGCTCTGGAGGTGACTCCTCTGCCCTGGGCGACTCAGCCAGGAGACCCTCGTAGTTATTAGACACCGGGGAGTGGTCTGTTGACTGCTGTGCTGTCAGAGGGAGCGCTAGGTTATCAAAGGATGCTTGGTACTTTGAAAATTGCAGAAACTTTATCTCTTTTTTTCATTATTAATTTTAGAGTATTGCTTAGACTCCCAGTAGTTATTTGTTCCCTTTTAGTTGTAGATTTTACCCAACAACAGTCTTACACCTGTTATTTGAGTATTAAGTTCACATTAAGAAGAATTAATATTAAAGACATGAAGAAAAATCTAGAGGTGAAAGGATCATTTCAGACATTAGAATAGGGAATAGGTTAGATCTAACATTGTTAATATTAAGATATTATTTACTTTTGTTAAATAGAATTTGAGTGGTCCTGATACTTCCTTGGGGCGAGGAGCGCGTGGACTGACTTTAGGAATCGTTGATGCATTTTCAAAGGTGACCCAGTAGCTGCGCTGGGTGGGCTTTCTGTAAGTGGTCCTCCCTAAGGATCTTCTGCTCATGGGCTCTTGTGAACGTCTTTACGTTTGTTCCTCTAGCGTCTTATCCTTCTGTTCCGTCTTCTGCTCAGGTGGCCCTCTGGAGGAGAGTGCCGTAAACAACTGGAGTGTGCTCCTCGATGGCCCGGCTGGCGGCCAGCACCGCCCCCTCTGGCCTTCCTAGTCACGTGTGCTTGGAGGTTGCTGGCTTTTGAGGTGGTGGTGGTGTCCCTGGTGCATTGGGCTGCTGTAATGAATCCCCAGAGACCAGTGGCATAAGCAGCATTTGCTTCTCTCAGTTCTGGAGTCTGTGCAGTCCAGGAGCAAGGTGTCAGCAGGTCAGGTGTCTGAGGAGGGTCCCCAGCTGGGCTCAGAAACGTGCGTCTTCACTCTGTGTCTGAACGTTGCGTACGGAGCCAGGCAGTTCTCTGGGGTCTTTTATGAGGCACTGTCTCAACCCTCATGGCCGGTCACTCCCCAAAGACCCCCACTCTTAATACTATCATGTTGGGGTAGGACTTAACATACGGATTTGGGGTCACAGGCATTTAGTCCATCATGTTCTGCACTGGTCCCCAAGATTCACAGACTTCTCACTTGCAGAATGCGTTCACTCTCTCCCAAAGCCCAAGTCTTAACTTACTCCAGCACTAGCTCTAAAGTCTAAAATCCAAAGTCTCATTTCATATCATCTAAATCAGATAGGATTGGTACAAGTTATCCTGAGGCAAATTCTTCTCTAGCTCCAAACCAGGGAAGCCAAACAGGCTGTGTAGGACGGGTGTGGGATGGACATAGCATCCCAATAGGGGGAAGTGGGAGAGAGGAGATGAACAGGCAGTCGGTCCAGATGGTAGCAAGGCAGCAGCATTGAGCCCAAACACTCGGGGATGATTCTCTTTGGCTCAGCACTTTGCCTTCCAGACCGGCTGGGGTGGCAACATGCCCCACAGCTGGAGGAGAGCTCCGTGGTGGTCCTCTGCCAGGGCCCCACGCAGGCCGGCAGAGCGGAGGGCACGTTTCTTCACAGGTAAGTGGTAAGGCAGGGACCACTACCAGAACCGGCCTTGTGTTATACATTGCTAAATATCTTCATTCAGTATCCCCAACTTTAGTTAATACTACATTAAAAAGAAAAAAGAATTTACCTACATACTTCAATACTGTGTTGCTAGTGAAAAAAATGATAACCTGTATCTTAAGAAGCTACAGAATGTACAGTTTGAGGGGAGAGGAGTGGGACAAATGGAGCAACATTGTTACTCTCTAGGTTCTCTTTAAGTGGACAAACTGCAGGCTTTAATACAGCTGGGAAAAGTAGCCTGACCCGACTGCCCTTTCCAACTGCGTCAAACAGAGGAAATTATAGAATAAGTCTGTCTAATTCTAAATGGTTTGGTTATCAGAAGACTTTAGAGAACACATTTTCCACAAATCATCCTTGTGCCATTTGGTCTTGATATTTTTTTCTTAAAGGTTGGGTCACCAACATGTAATTAATCACTTTTGTTGGTTTTTAAGGAAGTGGAATTGCAGTGTTCCCTTTGGCTGGATTTTTATTATTTTTTTAATGTTGTTTTTTTAGTGTTGCAGTATGTAATATGAGGACCTTAGGCGACTGCTTAGCAATGATAATGTCAAAACAATGTGAAAGAAGTAATTTTGAAAAGTCGTCTTTACACACTGTATTGTTACGGTGCCAGTGTACAACTGCATATTTCATGCACACCAGCATAACCATCAGAGGTTCTCAGTCAGAAGCTGTTACACCTTATTTGTCAGAAGATGGGTCGGTCCCTGTGTACAAAGTGGTAGTCACCTGCTTTTCACCGATCCCCGCTGTTTCTTCCTCCAAAATCTAGTTTGAATTGATTTTTTGTTCCGCACAGGTCTGCCACAACAGATGAATAACAACAAGCCGCGTTATCTCAGGATAACCGGCTCCTTAGGCCCCGTTCCATGTTTGTGGTACATTTCCTTCTCTACGGAAATCGGACACTATTTGAAAATTAAGCATTATATTTACTAATCACTATTAGCATTATGATTTCTTATAGAGTTTTTAAGATAGGAAAATACTTGTATGTGAGCAGGCACTGCCCTTTAAGTTTTATTAATTTGCAAACCTTTTTACGTTGTTAAGCAGAAAGAACATTCTAGTAGATGTAATAGAAATTCCAGTAGGCTCCAAGTCCTATGGAGGTTTAAAAACCTACCCTTTATCTTTCCTTTTCCCAGAGCACAGACCTCAAGGCTGGGAATTGCTCCACTTAAGGATCACTGTTGATGAAAAGGATACTAGGTTCTAAAAGGCTGGACCACGTTGGTTTTGGTTTTTAGGTTAATGCTGTCAGAATTATTAGGAAATGTTCCTTCCTCTTCTCTTTATTGAACGAGTTTGTGTAGTGAGTTAAATTGTGTCCCTGCCCTCCAAAAATAGGTGGGATCCTAATCCTCAGGACCCCGGATGTGACCTTTTGGGAAATAGGGTCATTGCAGATGAAATGTTAAGATGAGGTTATCAGGGTGGACTCTGATCCAAGACCACACACACACACACACACACACACACACACACACACACACACGAGTTGTGGGAAGATAAACACTGAAGTGCTGTGCTATGAACAGAGGCAGTACTGCTGGCCGTGCAAGGAAGGAGACCCCCTGCGGGCCGGGGGGGCAGGTCTGCCCACACCTGCCTTCTGCACCTCTAGTCTCCAGAAGTGAGTAGTGATTCAGATTCTGTTATTTAAGCCACAAGTCTGTGCCATTTTGTTATGACAGTTCGAGAAAACAAATACAGATTTGTATTATTCTTTTCAAGTTTGATAGAATTCTCCAGTGAAAGGGGATATGGAGTTTTCGTTGTAGAACAGTTTTCAGTAGTGAATCTCTTTAATAAATACAGGGATATATAGATTTTCCATTTGCTCCTATGTCTTTGGTAATTTGCTTATTTCATCTAAATTATGAATTTGTTGGTGTAAAGTTGGGTTGTTTCTACTATTTTTTGATGTCTGTAGGATCTGAAATGCACCTTCTTTCACTCCTGATGCTAATTTTGTTGTCTTGGTTCTGCATAGCTCAGTGGTTCTCATCTGGGGGGGCAGTTTTGCCCCCACCCTAGCCAGGGGACATTGGGCACTGTAGGAGGTGTTTTGGAGAGTGAGCTGTTGGCCCCTCGTGGGGAGAGCCCAGGGGTGCTCCTGGCTGTCCTGTGATGCACAGGGCGGACCCTCTGCAGCGCGTTTATGACGGTGTTCTGACGAAGCCTATTCAGGGTTTCCACTGTACACCTCCTGTTACTGGACCTGAAGCCTGTAAACACCTCACAGTATAATATTTCCAGTCACCCCCTTCCATCCTTTATATTACTACGAACATATGTTTAATTCTCTGTATATTATAAACTCCACAGTACAGGGTTATGTTTTGCTTTCAACGTCTGTTAAGGAAATTTTAAATTGAGAAGAAATGCTTGTCTGTTTTCTCGTGTGTTTTCAGTGCACTTCATCTTTGAGTAGATCCAAGTTTCCATCTGGCGTATTTCCTTTCCAAATGAAGGATGCTTTCATGTGTCTTGCAGTGCAGGTCTGCTAGTGACGGTCTCTCAGCTCTTGTTTGTCTTAAGAACTCCGTAAGGGCTGGGGATGCAGCTCAGTGGTAGAGCGCTTGCCTAGCATGTGTGAGGCCCTGGTTCAATGCCTGCCACCTTGAAAATAAAAATATGGCAAAGAACTCTGTAATTTGTCTTCATTTTCAAGATATACTTTGGCTTGATATAGATTTCTCCAATGATAGTTTTAAAAATATGTTTTTAAATATCATTTCATTGTTTCTTGTTTGTATAGGTTCTGGTAAGAAATGTGACTACTGTTCACTAATACAGGCTAGTATCCCTTATCTGAAATGCTTGGGACTAGAAATATGTTTTGGATTTTTTTAGATTTTCGAAGGTATGCATGTATACATGTAATGAGCTATCTTAGGTATAGAACTCAAGTTTACACACAAAACTTATATTTCACACGCACCTTTCTATACATTGCCTAATGGCAGTTTTGTACACTAATTTTAGCGTCTGTGTTGACCATGACTCATCCATCACCTGAAGTCAGGGTAGAACAGTCCATTTATGGTGTCATGTTGGCATCCAGAAAGTGCTGGGTTTTGGAGCATTTGGATTTTGGGGTTAGGGACACTTAACTTGTGGAAGGCTTTTTAGAAAAATCTATTCCTAGATTTTGTTATTGCTAAAAATAATAACCTACAATTTAATGCACTGTGCTTAGAGGTTGGAAGCAGACTTTTGTTTTCATTTCCATTTTTTTTTTTTTCCTCTTTTCACCCATAGCCGGGCGTGGTGGCACACACTTGTAATCCCAGTACTTGGGAGGCTGAGACCGGAGGATCCAGGTTTGCAGCCAGCCTCAGCTACTTAGTGAGGCCCTCTGCAACTTGTTTCAAAATAAAAACTAAAAATAAAATAGGGCTGGGGGTGTAGCTCGGAGTTAGAATCCCCTGAGTTCAATCCCCAGTACCCCGCCCCCCCCCCAAAAAAAAAAGTGTGTTCTTGGGCAAGCCACTAATCTAAACCTGTTTCCTTACCTTGTAAAATTGAGATAGCAATGAATGAGTTTCAGGGTGTGTTGTGAAAATTGTGATAAAGGTAGAAAATACCTAGAACTTGTTGGAATCCCCAGGCGTTACTCAGTAGGGCATGGATAGCCTCGTCATCCAGCTTTGGTGTGACTTGGAGATGCACTGCAGCGCAGACCCTTGCAGTCCTGGGGCCGCCCTCCCCCGCCACGCAGAGCGGCCGTGTGCCGGCTGTCCAAGCCGCTTAGGCTTCCTGTGCTACTCAGAGCTTGCATGCTGGTTTAAATAAACCTGATCTTTTATTCAAGCAAGGTTGGAAAGTATTTTTTCAGAGTATTTTTATCTGCTAATTAAAAATTTTAAATGTAGCTCAGGGGTAGAGCAAGTGCTTTGCATGCACAAGACCCTGGGTTCCAGCTCTAGCACTACAAGAAAACAAAACAAACACTATATAGTAAAAATCCACAACTTCTTATATTTTATATAATTTTCATATTTTACCTATTTAGCATGTTCTTTCCATTTAGGCTAGAGTTACATTCATTTTCCATTTTTCAGTTGTGCAAACTGGTCCTAATACTTAAAGCTACAGATTTTCATATTAGAATATAAGACATAATTCATGTTTGGGGGTGATACAGCTTATAATCAACAGTAAAAAAACTACTTCCAAGAGATCTAATTATTTAGACGATATAATAGAAATATTCACATTAAAAGATGCATTAATTGTAATAATCTCTTTTCTATCCCCTCAAGAGAAGCAAACTTGGTAAGATGGAATCTCTCTAAACAAGCCTTGCTTCCTGCAGAGTGGGTTGAGCGGCTCCCTGGCCGTCGCTGGCCGCGGGCAGCGCTGCGAGCCGCCGCTGTGCCCGTCCTCACTGTGCTCCTGCTCCTTTTCCAGTGGGCCTTTGGAGTGGCACTGTGGGAGCTCATGACGCTGGGCCAGACCCCCTACGTGGACATCGACCCCTTTGAGATGGCCGCCTACCTGAAAGACGGCTACCGGATCGCCCAGCCCATCAACTGTCCTGACGAACTGTGAGTTTCTCCACGCTGCAAGACATGACTTTCATTCTATTTACTATTTTCTTATAAAAGAAAAAGAGCAAGTTTCTGTGTTTTCCCTGTTGAGACTGAGTCTTCAGACTTGAGTCAGAAAGCACCCGAAGGGCATGGTACTTAGAAAAGCCTTTCTCCTCGTCACCTCGCCTCGCCCTGCCCGGGGTCAGTTGACGCGGCGGGGGGGAAAGAGCTGCGTCCTGCCTCTGCCTTCACCAGGGCGCTCGTCTTCCATGTCAAGGGAGGCGGGAGTGGGGAGAGGCAGGAGCCGGGCGGGCTGAGCGGTGCACAGAGGAGTGCGCCTGCCCACCAGGGAGAGGCGGCCCCTCTGCTCTAGACCCAAGGCTTTAAGGGCCAAGGGGCAGTTTCCTCCAAGTTCTTCCTCTCACCTCTTAAATACAAGTTAACACCAGTTACTAATCGTGTTGTGTTTTATCTATCTAAGTTCTTCCTCTCACCACTTAAATCCAAGGTAACTCCAGTTACTAATCGTGTTGTGTTTTATCTGTCTATATGAAATGCTGCATTTCCAACATGCTTTGCTTGCCCACATGAAGAATTGGAATCCGCACCGTGTTCCAAGTAGCTCATCCCGCCTTCTTTTCACTGGAACCGGCAGCGCGTGGGAGAAGTGATGGTTTCAGTCCATTGTCTTCTCCCGCACGATTTGGATGGGAGACAGCGGGCACCCACCGCCCAGGGCTGTGCAGTGCGGAGTCTTTACCAGCCGAGTCTCCTGTGTTGTCATTGCAGGTTTGCTGTGATGGCCTGTTGCTGGGCCTTGGATCCGGAGGAGAGGCCCAAGTTCCAGCAGCTGGTCCAGTGTCTCACAGAGTTCCACGCGGCTCTGGGGGCGTACGTCTGAGGGTTCTCGCCATCCCCAGCATCCCAGGAAGGCGCCTCTGTGACTCGACTCCAGCAGAAGCATATTGCTCTTCCAGAACACCGTGCCTTAGGAATGCTTTCGAATCGAACTTTTAAAAACAGATAATGTGGAATATTTTCTAGATATCACTTTTATTAGATTGAACTGAAAGGGTTTTGTAAATTTTTTGGCCAAAAATTTTTTGAAACATAGATACTTTGGACTAGAGGGTACATTCTTACAAAATAAATAAACAGTTTTTTAAATTGTTTGGACACAGATCTTTGGAATAGCTATCTTAGTGCCAACTGCTTTTTGTTTTTTTTACGTCAAGGTAATGTAGGTGACTCACATTTACAGTTTTGTTTTAGTTTTATCACAACTCTTGGGAATGGTTTGTCTTCAGGATGCATTATTTTTCTTAGGAATGGAAAAATGGCATAAAACAATGTCTGTTTGCTTTGTACAAGAAAGGCAATATTGGGGAAAGAAAACTTAAAGAGAACAGAGAGAATTTTAAAGACACTAGAAACAAACTGCCCTTGCTTGGAAAGTTGCTTATTTTAAATTTTTTTAGTGAAAAGCAGTTTTGCTTTTTTATTTTTGGAGAAGCAGGAATTGAGTTCATCGCATCTTAAATTTCTCAGAAGTTAGCTTTCCTGTGATCCAGAAGTGTGTCGGGCAGATTAGTAGGAAGCAGTGGCAATTTTATTTATTTTTATTCTCTGGGAAAGGAGAAAATGCAATTCCAGAAAGCGAAATCACATTTCTAAGGTTAAGATTCCCTTTTATTGCACCTAGAATAGTGCTATGCACAGAATGGGTGCTTGACTTGTTGTGGTTTTTTTAAAATATTGTAAACTGGTAAATTTTGTGCTTATTTTCAAGGCTGGCTTAAGTATAAAATTGGTTTTTTTTTTTAAAAAAACACTTGAAAAATTAAAGGATTTGTTTTATATTATGACAGTTTGGAAAATATTTATAGTGTGCGGTTGGTTGCTGTGTCTCTTAAGTCTTTGAACATGCAACGGTTAGCTGGTCATGTTTTGTTTTGTGAGTGCTTCTCTCAGGCTCCCAAGCTTCACACAACAACTGCTGGCTCTCCTCAGCCTCCAGGGCCAATAAAAAGTTGAGATCGTTGCTAGAGGAAGTGTTAGAACTCTTCTTGAGACCCAGTAAGTAAGGGCTTAGTGTGCATGTATTCACACGGCTTCAGTTGGCCTAAGGCAGGTTTGAATGGACCTGCCCAATGGCCAGGCCAGCAGTGCCTGCCACCAGTTCAGTTCTCACAGGTGCAAAAGGGAGAGTGTGTTGCAGTTGGAGCTTTTGCTGTTTTAAAACAACAAACTGAAATCAGCAACATGTCTGGGAAACAGCTTACATGGTACTGGTCTCCCACAGGCATACTCTCACTGACAGCGTGATTTTCCATGGACCATTTATTAATACTGGTGTTTCGGTTTTGAAATATGAAATATTTGGCCTCCAGATGGATGATTTCTGTGTGTGGGGGAGGGGGGATGAGAGGTACTGGGGATTGAACCCAGGGGCATTCTACCTCCGAGCTACATCCCGAGCCCGATTTTTTTATTGTTTATTTTGAAACAGGGTCTCACTAATTTACAGAGTGCCTCACTAAGTAGCTGAGGCTGGCTGCGAACCTGTGATCCTCCTGTCTTAGCCTCCCAAATGCTGGGATTACAAGCATGCACCACTATGCCCAGCTCAGATGGATAATTTTTAAGACGCTCCTTTGAATCATCTGTAAGTTACATATGTTTTATTCATAACCTGCATTCTTAGAAAGCATCTAGTCAGCAAATATGTATTTAGTGTCGATTCTGTAGTATGCACGCAGTGGCTCAACTCGGACGTTCCTACCAATAGTCATTGTATTCTTTGTGTATTCGAGGAAGTACATTGTTTAGAATCCATGGCTCAATGTCCAGGATCTGTTAAAAAAATTAAGTACCGATGCCTGAGTTGGCTTCCCAGTTAAGAGGTGCTCTCAGTTTGCTGGAACAGTATGGGACCTTTTAATCTTACCGTTTTGTGTTTGTAAGCTCTTTTATCTTACATATGTATTTTTGTTTTAATAGATTTTTCTTGCCAAGCTACTTGGAGACATTGACATGGAAAAGAAAGACCAGTTCAAAGATTTCCATCATGAGCCTCTTTCAGTGGTTTCTGTCATAGATTGTGAATATTACTGAGCAGATTTTACAGAAAATGAAATTTCTGCAGGAAAGAAGCAAATTAACAGGGCACTGACATATTATGAGCTGGCTCTAGTGATAGTGTATTCTGACTTTTCTTATAACAATCACATAGTAAGAAAGTTCTAGATGCAAGGAGGATTGGTCTACTCATTCAATATGTATTTATTGAGCGCTCACTGTGTGCCTGGTGCTCAAGGTATCAGGAAACAAAAAGACAAAGTTTCTCCATTCCAGTTAGGATAGACAAATAATGAACATATGTAAGATTTTAAGATTTTGGAGCTGAGCATAGTGGCGTAAACTTGTAATCCCAGTGCGTGGGAGGCTGAGACAGGAGGATCGCAGGTTTACAGGCAACCTCAGCTACTTAGTGAGGCACTCTGCAAATTAGTGAGACCCTGTTTCAAAACCAAGAATGAAAAAAAAAACAAAACCAAAACAGGGCTGGGGGTTGTAGCTCGGGGGTAGAATGCCCCTGGATTCAATTTCCAGTACCCGCAAAAAAAAAAAGATGTTGGTAAGTGTTGTGATTGAAGTAATCGAGTGGTGTCAGAATGCTTTTCATGGCATGGTTATCTAGTCTTTGAGCAGGTACCATTTGAATTGAGATCTGCATGACACAAAGAGGTCAGCCATGAGAATATCCTGGCAGAAGAGACACAATGGCAGAAGCTTTAACGCATAGATAACTGGCCTCCCTGTGAGTCCTTTCTGCCTCGCCCATCCTCCCTGCTGCTGTGGGAGGCAAGAAGGCCAGTGTGGCTAGCATGTGGTAGGGGAGGTCTGAGAGAGGCGGCGGGGGGGGGGGGGGGGGCAGGTAGCCTGGCCTCCTAAATCACAGGACACAATTGTATTTCATTCTAAATACAGTGGGAATTCATCCAAGGGCTTTTTAAATAAGGAGTGACATAATTGAATTCGTCATTTCAGAAAGATTATCCCAACCCTTTTGTGAAGATGGGATTGTAGGGAGGCAAGTGTAGAAGTAATGAGGCCCTTTAAGAAGTGATAGCAGGCTGGGCGTGGTGGCGCACACCCGTGATCCCAGTACTTGGGAGGCACAGAGAGGAGGATCGCAGGTTTGAGGCCAGCGTGGCAGCAAGATCTTATTTCAGAATAAAAAATAAAAAAGGCTGGGGGTATAGCTCAGAGGTAGAACACTCCTGGGTTCCCACCTCAGTTACCCCGCACCACACATATACACACACACACACACACACACGAAACACATACACAAAGAAGCCATTGTGTAGTCCAGGAAAGAAAAGACAGCCATTTGACCCAATTTGGGTATTGAGGGTGGGGCTGGAGAGCTCGTGCAGATCAGAGAGAGATTTTGCAGGTGAGAGGTCTGGTCTGGACCCCTGGACGTGGGCAGTGGAGTAAGGGCAGAGAGGTGGTGGAGGATGAGTTGGTTTAGAGGTCGCACATGGCTGAAGGGTTTTTGCTTTATCAAGGAGAACCAGCAATTGGCCGTAGGCCGTGTTCAAGATCCTGTTTGATTATGTATGTGGAGAATTTGAATTGGCAGGCGGGGTGTGGCGTGTGGACTGTGAGCCTAGGCTCTGGTTCGTCTGTCTAGAGGGGGTGTAGATGGAGGAGGTCCTAGGCCTGGGTCCTCAGCGCTCCCCCCTTCAGGGGCCTGAGAAGGAAGAGGATGTCAAAACCGAGCCCGAGAAGAAGCCTCTGTAGTTGGTCAGAGCAACAGCAAAACCAGAGATGCGTTCTGGACGCCCAGGGAGGAAGATGTCTCAACACGGAGAGAAGACTGGTGGGCTGGAGCCTGCTGAGGGAAGCGGCCGGGTGGGGGCGAGGTGCAGTGAGTTGTTGAGAAGTTGGAGGTGGAGCAGTAACTCGAGGAAGCCCAAGGGCTGGACGCGGTGTCAGGCATGGGGAAGAGGTGCTCGCTTTCCAGATGAAGGGTCCGTAGCAGAGGCTGTTGGTGGGCAGTGGGATGAGCCAATAGAGGAAAGCTCCTGGGGCACGAGCTGTTCCTCTTTCTTGGCATTTGATCCACAAGCCTGAAAGCCCCTCCCTTGGGCCCCCAGGTCCTTTGGTTGTGGTGAAGGTGAGCGGGTGAGGGAGGCTGTAAGGAGGTCAGCCTCTGTGGAGCTGGCTTCCCTGGGACTCGAGGCCCTCGCTGCTGTCCTGCGCACAGCCATGGTCTTGTCTTGCCCGGTTGCCTCCCTGGCTGTTCCGTTGGTCTCTGCCATACCCCGTTCATCCAGCCTCTGCCAGCGTGCACACCTTCCGCAGGTTCCCAAAGCCCAGACTCCCGGCCACAGCCCCCTCCCCTCTCCAGTCCGCCTGGGCTCCACCGACGACGCGGCTCCGTGCGGGAGTGCATGGCGTGGCTCACAGCTCCTCGCCTGTGTGTGCTGAGCCTTCTGTGGGGCGCTGTGCTCTGCTTGGGGCATGGTGCCCAGAAAACTCCCACTCCCGTCCTCGCCTGCAGGCTTCCTGGTTGCTTCTCAGCCATGGTCCTGGTTTCCCACTCTGACACAGGTAGGATGGGAGTGTATTTTTTTTTTCTTTGTACTGGAGATTGAACCCAGGGGCATTCTACCTCCAAGCTATACCCCCAGCCCTATTTTTTATTCTTTATTTTGAAACCAGGTCTCACTAAGTTGCAGAGGGCCTCACTAGGTAACTGAGGCTGGCCTCGAACCGGGATCCTCCGGTCTCAGCCTCCCAAATGCTGGGATTACAAGCGCACGCCTCCACGCCCGGCTGGGAGTGTATTTTTACCACTTGGCTGACTGTGCGTTCTTTGATGGACACTTGTGTTTGTTTTGCTAAAGTCGGAATCGCCTTGTGTACGGGTGCTGGGCACAGGGCTGAGTGTTTAACAAATGTCAAGTTGAGTAAACATACCTGAATTTGCACAAGAGAGCAGTTAGGCTTTAAAAAAAAAAAAAGCTGCTAATTCCTTAAGCGATTATGTCACGTTTAAAGAGTTTCAGTTTTATGTAGCATAGCACATGAAGGAGAGCCAGGTTGGTAAGGTCGCAGAGCTGGCTGGAGCCTCCCTCTGCCCCAGCCCCACTGCTCCACCATTATCTGCTTGTTTCATGTCCCTTATTTATCTTTGGTCACAGGAGCAACTAGCCACGTTGCAAATTCCATTTCCTACTTCACAAGGTCAACTTTTGGGGGCGGTGGCGGAATTGAACCCATCCTCTCGAAAGGCAAGTGCTTTACCACTGAGCTACATCTCGGCCCAAGGTCAACTTTATTTGGAGTTCTAGATGAGAATGATTCTGCCTCATCAAGCAATTCGTTAACTTTAGTGGAAGATTGCATCCCAGGGATTCTTCTCCCAAGACCCCTCACCCCCATCTCATTCTGTAGAAAGGAGATTTTATTTGTGGGGCTAGAAAATATAAACACTCGCTTGTTAAGTTCATGACTTTTTTTTTTAACCTTCATTTTTGCCCTTAATAATCTGGGATAACATTGAATATTGGGGATAATTCTCCATGACACACCAACACTCTGCATGTGTATATGACTACACATAAATACCTGGACCTGTGGGCCTCTATTTTCTCCTTGAGACATGCTGTTCTTTAAAAAATTAAAACTAGGACCAGAGCACTTAATGGAAGATGTCTTCTAACCTTAAACACCACATGTTCTTGATACAAGTTAAAAAAAAAAAAAAAAAAAAAGAGGAAGAAATGATACTCAAAATTATGTGTATATATAATTTTCTCTTCCTTGGAATATGAATACTTTTTAAAAAAAACCTTAGTGATTTGTTTTCAGAGGTGAGGACTCCTCTACAGTATGCCTTTATTTAGACAATAGCTGCGTTCTTATGAGGCGTGTTAGTTTTTGAGCTGACACTGGTCACAGCGTTACTTAATACATATATAACTGGAGAACAAGACGCTGTGCTGAGGACTGTGGTGGCTTCCAGGAGGAACTGATCCTGAGTCCTGGCTACAGAGAAGCACCAGAGTTAGTATTCCCAGTACATTTCCTCCGGCCCCCACCTGGCTCAGGCCGGAATGGGTTTGACTGGCCACCACGCCTTCATTGAGAATTGCAGTCTTGGTAGGCCTGTGTTGGAGTTTTGTTTTGGAATCTCTAGGCAAACGCAATCTCTCTGGCCCTTGCTCCCCCCATGACCCTCCTCCCCAAAGACCCAGGGATGACTTAGCTGAAAGAGAGGGGCAGCTTTCTTTGACCTGATGGGCTTTCTCCGTCAGCCAAGCAAACGCCGGCCTTGCAAGGCCTCCCTCAGGCTCCTCTCACCTTTTCTGGGAAGGCAGGAAAAGGAAGAGAGAGGAGCCTGGCCTGCCGGGCGGGCGGGCGGCAGGCAGGCGTCTGGAAACCTGGACTGGCTGCACGCCCGGGGGCTCCCCGCCGCCTATCTGGCCGCTCCCCACCTTCTCAGCCTTCAGCTTCCCTCCACTGCCGGCCGCACTGTCTGGCTCCTCGGTGCCCTGTCCCTCTTGAAGGAACGTTGGGAGTCCTTCCCACAGAATGCGACACTTCAAGTGCATTTAAACAATTAAAGACTTAAGAGTAGATATAAGTTGTTTTTTGTTTTTGTTTTTGTTTTCACGCAGCCACCTTAGCACAGCATTGCATTTTAGGATGAAATGATTGTAACATCTTTATTTTACACACAAGGAAACCGAATTCCGTATCACTTCCCAGACACAAGGTGGAAAATAAGACTCATACTGGTATGTTTTAGAGGTGGGTGTGCTTTTCCAGGCAGGGAAATGTATTTATTAGAGTGGTGACTAACACTATTAGTGGGCATTTTATTTTTTATTTTTGTGGTACTGGGGATTCAACCCAGGGGTGGCCTACCTCTGAGCTATACCCTTTTTGTTTTTTATTTTGAAACAGGGTCTGGCTAAGCTGCTGAGGCCGGCCTTGAGCCTGTGACCCTCTTGTCTCAGCCT
Source organism: Graphiurus murinus (assembly GCA_004027655.1). NCBI lineage: Eukaryota > Metazoa > Chordata > Mammalia > Rodentia > Gliridae > Graphiurus > Graphiurus murinus. Next base: position 42,242 of record PVLC010009934.1, read on the forward strand.
TCTCAATACTGGGGGCGTTTTTAAGTATATGTTGGCTGGGCAGGGGTTGATTTATTTTCTTTAGGTCTGTAGGCAGTTTGGGTATTGGAGCATAACCAGGCAGAGAGTGGCAGGAGGAAAGGGTCAAGGGGTACATGTCACTTACGCCATGAAGGCCCAACCCAGAAGTTCAGACTTTGTTCTGAAGATGATGGCGACTGGAAGGAGCCTTACCCCAGGGAGCGATGTGGTCACATTAGTTTTAGCAGTGTTGGTGGCAGGTGGCCACTGCTTACCACACACCAGACGCTGCACGATGACCTACCTGCATCGTCTCACGTCACCGTTAACAGTCTTGTGACGTCCTGTCGTTACCTCCATCTGAGAGCTGAGGAAACAAGTTGCGATAGGGCGTGCAGGGGCACAGTGGCGCTGTGGTTTTAATCCAGGGAGTCTGACCGGAGCTCGGGAGGACACTGTACCGTTGGGATGAGGGGGAGCACCGTGGGGTGGGCAGCACCCGTTAGGAGACCCTACTTGCCGTCTCGGCATTTGCAAAGACCTAAGTATTGGTTGAGAGTGGGAGGTTGGGTGGGGCCTGTAAGCCTGGGACTTTGAAGCCTGCCTTGACCAAGGGATATGCGAAAGGGAGCAGCCAGGAGCCGCTGGAAGAGACTGGCTGGGTGTGGAGAGGAGGCACTGGCGGGGGCTGCCCTGGCGGGTTATTCTTCTCCATATATTTGGCTGTAGTAAGTCTGCGGTAACAAAGAGTGGGCTAATAAGACTTGCCCTTTGGTTTCGCATTGGTCTCACGCTGCGTCCCGTGGGAGGAGGGTGGCCCAGGCTAGTGTGTGTGTGTGTGTGTGTGTGTGTGTATGGGGGTTCATTTTCCATCACCGTTCCGGGCCCCAGCCCCTGCTGTCTCGTTCTGCCTTCCCCCAGGCCATGTTAGAGGGGCTGCGTGGCCTGGCCTGGGTCTCAGCCACGTCAGCAGTCCAGCTTCTGGAAGGGTAAGAGCAGAAGTAGAAAATGAGAGATCCTCTTCTACGCAAGGGATGGAGAAGTTGTACCCGTCACTCTTACTCACGTTCCATTGGCAAGAACTTGGGCACGTTGCAAGGCCAGCTGGGAAATGAGCCGGGCAGCCATGTTCCCAATGGAAACTCTTACCCTAGACACGGGGACTGGCTGGCAGTCGGCCACTGAAGGGGAGGCTGCCCGGGGGCCAACTGAGGACGGCGGTGCCCGAGTCCAGGAGGCTGTGGAGAGGTGCGGGACTGCGGCAGGAAGGCATGGAGTCGGAGTTGGGGTATGTGGTTTGATGGGGCTAGAGTGGGATGTGGGGGAGCCCAGAGGCAGCCCCCTGGAAACGCCGAGGGCTCTCGGGCCGTCGTTGGGGAGATTGACTGGAGGGAGAGGTGTCCACAGCGCTCTGCAGCTTAGCACAGGGTCCTTCCCTCTCGGCATTGTTAACGCTGCATCCGAGACAGTTGACTCCACGGGGGGGGGGGGGGGCCTTGTTTTTGCTCCTAGTGGTGGAGGCCCCGTTCCTTGGTGGGTTCGCCCCGTTGCTCCGGGGTCTGCGGTGAGGTCATGGCGGGAGCTCATGACAGCTGGAGGCAAAGACAGAAGGAGGAGGGGCCGAGTTCCAAATACCCCCTTCAAGGGTGCTCCGAGTAGCTGGAAGACTAGGGCCCACCTCCTGAAGGCGCCCCCACTTCCCAGCCGCACCGTGAGCTGGGGACAAGCGTAGGGGACGCTGACTCTAACCTGAGCACCTCCGGCTCCTGGCCTCCCTCACACACTTTCTCTGCCAAGTTGTACGTGGCTGTGTGCACACCTGCACACACCCAGTGCCATCACTACTCCTCTATCCGGTGTGTGCTGTGCCTGGGTAAGTCCCCCTCACTTACAAGACCCACCTCTCAGGAGGCGGACCTTGAGAGAGGGAGGGAGGAGAGAGAGAGAGGAGAGAGAACTGGGATCGAATCTAGGGGCAGTCTACCTCTGAGCTACACCTCCAGCCCCCCCCCTCCCGCTTTTTATTGTTTTTGAAACATGTTCTCGCTAGGTTCTGAGAGTCTCACTGTGTTGCGGAGGCTGTCCTTGAGCCTGCAATCCTCCCGTCTCAGCCTCCCAAGTACTGGTGTACCCCACCCTCTTAAAGTCTGTTTCTGTCTCGCCACCAATGCACTTCTCGCTGCGCTTACTTACAGCTTGTAAGAAGCTCACTTGTGGCCAGTTCGGGCCTTTGTAGTCCGCTACATCTACGCTGTGTATCTGCTGCGTTATTTCCATGTAAAATCCCCAAGACGGGCAGTCTGATTGGCCCCACTCCCTTCATCTTTTCGCACCAGACTGTGGCTGGTCTCTATCTTACTGAGTCACGTGGAGGACAGAATGGACGGTCCCCTGCTGGATCCAGTGACAAGGCTGTGACCTTGGTGGTGCAGAGACCTGGGGAGAAATAGCGCTCCTCTGTCCCTTTGTCCTCCTGCCAGGCCTTGGGCTGTGGGAGGGGCTTTTAGAAAAGGTCGGCTCTGTCCTCACTGCGCAAAAGCGGTGTATTCGTACTGTGCCGACAGGATTTGATGCGCTGGTTGAGGAGTCCTTGGTTTGCTCATGCAGTTAGAAGCGCTGAAAAGCCCCGCCAGGCTCTGAGAGTGGAGAAGCCAGGGAGGCTGTGCTGTCCTCACAGTCTGCTGGTGACGGAGCGCAGTGCACTTGGGAGGGTCCCTAGCCTCGTCCTCCCCCAGGTTCCAGCTCCCGAGGGCCCTTCCTGGGAAAACTGAGGGAGCCAGAGCGCGTGGGAAGCGCGTCCCTGGGACATAGTGATGCCCAGAGGGCAGCGTCCCCTGCTCCAACGAGGAGCTGCAGGAGCCACCACCGTGTCATGGGAGTGCTGCCGGACACGCTGGCCGCCAGCCATCCGAGTGGCTGTCACTCCTGTCCTAGATACTGGCTTTTTATTAGGTGTCAGTGGCATGGCGAGAGACCCTGCATCTCCGGACCTCGTACCACCCCAGTCCCGGGGTGTGACTGAGAGTGAGGAAATTGCTGGTGGCATCGGCTGGAATCAGTCAGCTTGTTTCCTCTGCCGTGCATCCCCTATTTTTATAAAACTTATTTGTAAACCCAGTCCTTGGGAGGCTGAAATGGGAGGATCCGGGTTCGCGGCCAGCCTCAGCTACTTAGTGAGGTTCTCTGCAACTTAGTGAGACCCTGTTTCAAAATAAAGAATAAAATAGGGCTGGGGGTGTAGCTCAGAGGTAGAATGCCCCTGAGTTCAATCCCCAGTACAGCAAAAAACAAACAAACAAATAGTTTTCATCCCAGAATCTGTTTGTAAGAAAATGAATATTCTCTTTCCCAGAGACAAAGACCCCCAATACCCATCTTGTGCAGAACTGCACCACGTACGTAGATCAAGGGGTGGATTCTCCTCCAGGCTGGTGAGAGGGTCTGGCCAGGCACTCCCAGGGCAGGCGGGGCTGGGCACCAGGCCTCGCCCGTTGAGAATGGATGCGAGAAGCGGCCCCTCTCCCTCTCCCATCTGTTCATCCAGAGGCCTCCGTCTCGGGAAAACAGACTCCTGCTCCCTTCCCTGAGATTTCCCATCTCTGGGATGTCACAGGCCGCCCCCGTCCACTTGCTACCTAGAGCTCTCCCGTTCAGGTGACATCTGGTGCCACTCACGATGAGAAACCATTGTTCTCTCTCATCCCTGTCCTGGACCCGTTACTTCCAAGTCCTTCTCCGGAGTCCCTCCTCCTCTTCACTCCATCACTGCACCTTGGTCCAAGCTTCTGCCATGCCTTGCTGAACACCTTCCTAACAGGGCTGCCCGCCAGCTCCCCCACTCCGGAGCCGGATAGCTGGAGACCCCTCCCCCGGGGCAGGGATTCCAGCAGGAATTGCACGGGAAACATCCCCTCCGGGTCCTGGGACTTGGGAATGGGAGTAGATGCCTCAGCAGAGGAGCCAGGTGTGGCTACCCTTCCCAAAGGACTCAGTGGGCGGGGCCTGGGGGGCCCTTGGAAGAGAAGCCGCTCCTAGCTGGGTGTCACCTGTTCTTCTCCAGGTCCCCAGGCCTCAGGAAAGGAAGGATTGATCAGGCACAAGCTCAGCTCGTTTCTTAAGCCTCAGGCTAGACCACAGACACTCTTAACTGCTGTGGGCTGACCAGGTGGCGTCCATACCTTGCTCATCGGCTTCCTCTCCTCCACTCTGACCCTCAGCCCTTCTTCTCACTCCTTTCCCCCCCTTCCTTCCTTCCTTCCTTCCTTCCTTCCTTCCTTCCTTCCTTCCTTCCTTCCTTCCTCTGTCTGTTCAGGGGCATTCTACCTCCAAGCTACACCCCCAGCCCTATTTTTAATTCTTTATTTTGAAACAGGGTCTCACTAAGTTGCGGAGGGCCTCACTAGGTAGCTGAGGCTGGCCTCAAACCCGGATCCTCCAGTCTCAGCCTCCCAAATGCTGGGATTACAAGCGTGCGCCACCACACCCGGCTCTCACCCTCTTTCTGACCTCTCCCTCCTCTTCCCTTCTAACCCTGTCCTCTCAGCTCTGGATCCGCAGCTCCCCTTTTCCTGCTGGAGAAAGTCCGTGCGAGGCTCATAGGACACCTCCCCTCTTCTCATCTCCTTTTCCCTCCTGTGAACACCACTGTCCCCTCCCCTCTGGTCTCCCAGGTCTCCCCATGTTTGGTCACTCCCTCTGCCTCCTGTGAATGGAGCCGTGAGTTCCTCTAGCTCTCCTCCGCATCTCCTGACTCAGGACCAGTGTCCTGACTCTGCATGGCTCCCTCCACAGGCCCACAGTTGTACGGCTGCCCGACTCCGTGGCCCCTCAGTCACCCTCCTGATCCTGCCGACTATACCACCCCGCTTGCTTGGAACCCCGCCTTCCTTCAGCAGTTCTCTCAGTGTGTTTCTCACCTGCACTGATGTCAGGCTCCTCTATCTGTCCCCCAGGGATTCTACCTATGCTCAGGTACCGGCTGTGTGCCTGGCGCCTGCACAGGGGCCACTGGACGTCCCCCCAGCCCTTCCTGCCAGATGTCACACGGGCACCTCCACCCAGCCCGACACAGCCTCCCCTTCTCTGCTCTCCCCAGGGAGCCTTCCTGAGTCGCTCAGGGGCAGAACCTGGAGTCTCATCCTCCCGAGGCTCTGCAGGGTGGATGGGCCAGCCTCTCCTACCCCCCCCCCCAGACATGGCTGATAACATCCTCCTGGAGCCTCCTGTTCCCAATTTCCCCAGTGCTATACTGGCTGCCAGTTTTTTTCTTTTCTTTTCTTCCTGCTTTGATTATCACTCAAGTTCTGAACATTTGTCCCCAGAATTTTTTTTTTTTTTTCCTTTATTGAGTATGGACAGGTAGAACGACGTGAAGGAAAGCATGTGGGTTTTTGTTTGTTTATTCGTTCGGTCTGTTACACTGTGACCTTCTCCAGCAAAGAAGGTCACTCCAGCCTCCCTCCCGCCTTGCAATTTCCCTTAGCACTTAGGGTTTTATTAAATATGATTTCTTGGAGTAAGAAAACGGTTTTATTGACCTAAATCCTACGCCTTCCCATTGAGAAATACACGCATGTGGAATTCATTATCCCAGGAGTGCCTACTGGCAAAACAAAACAAAACAAAAAAACCAAACCCCATATATTCAAAAGGTTTGGAGGACGGTGTACTAGAGATGGGGCTGATTTCTCAAACAGTGAGATCGACTTCTCCTTATGCAGAGAGAGGTGGCCCAGTGCAAGAACCCTGCTGACCAAGCGCCTGCCCACAGCTGGGTCCCCAGGGCACTGCACAGCGGGCGGCTCACCGCGTTCATTTATTTGCTCAATTTACACAAGTCTGAGTCCCAAGAGTTGCTTTCTCAGTAGTGGGAACAACTTCAGGCCAGAAGCCCTGACCGCTGGACCCGGACCTGAGAGCACAGGGCTGTGGCCAGGAGCCACTGAGGAAGTCGTGCACGACCTAGCCGTCACCAGCTCCCTGCCCTGCTTCTCCAGCAGGAGCCTCGGCTAGCCTGTCATTCGGCAGAGCTGACACCGCTGGCTGACCTGCAGTGGCGGGGAGGCGCGGCAAGTGCCGAGATGTTTTATTTCATAACCCATGGCCGCCTCTCTCCTCCACCGGAGAAATTAGCTTCCTTGCTTGGTTTTCTTTTTCTTTTTCGTCTTCAGGTTTTAAAATAAATTTTTGTAGTGAGATTAGGCAGTATACAGTACCTTTGTTAGAAATATACATTCTCCTCTAGGCACAGGATACTAGAAATTATTGCTAAAGTTCTAAGGAAAGGATATTTTTATAACCTAGAGTACTCACTGCAGTATGCATTCGACTCACTTCCTGTGGTCTGGGAAAAAATGCCAGGCAATGAGCATAGGACCATTTTATTTGTGGGCTAATTAACAATAAGAATGAAATGTTTGAAGGGTAATATTGCTCCTTTTTTTTTTTTTTGTGGTACTGAGGATTGAACCCAAGGGTGTTCTACCTCTGAGCTACACCCTCAGTCCTATTTTATTGTTTATTTTGAAAGAGGGTCTCACTGAATTGAGAGGGTCTCATGTTGCTGAGGTTGGCTGTGAACCTGCGATCCTCCTGACTCAGCCTCCCACGTACTGGGATTACAGGTGTGCGCCACCATGCCTAGCTCTGCTCCTCCCTTTTCTATCTTCCATGTCTCATCCTCTCTCTCTCTTTTTTTTTTTTTTCTCTTTCTATACCGCGTGTGGACCACTGTAACCCACCTTCTGATTCATCAGTTCTCATTTCAGTTTCTACTATTTAATGCATTGGACGTAAAGTTTAATGATTATATTACAATTAATAAAAGTCTTCAAAATGATTTATATAAGTACTGCCTATATTTTTGTGGTATTTTTAATCATTGTAACATTCTTGTTAAATTTTTATTTATGTATTTACTTTTGCAATACTAGGGATTGAACCCAGGGGTACTCTACCACTGAGTTACAAGACCAGACCTTTTTATTTTTTATTTTGAGATAGGATTTCCCTAATTTGCCTAAACTAGCCTTGAGCTTGCCTCAGTCTCTCAAGTAGCTGGGATTATAGGTGTGTGCCACTGTGCCTGTGTGGGAGGGGGGGTCGGGGGGGGCCATGGAGGGAGGGAGGAAGAGAGAGAGAGAGAAAGAGAAAGAGAAAGGGAAAGAAAGATACATACTGGGATTGAACCTAGGGGCATTCTACCTCCGAGCAACACTCCTAGCCCTTTTTTTATGTTATTTTTTAAAACAGGGTCTCACTAGGTTGCTGAGGGCCTAAGTTGTTGTGGCTGGCCTTGAACTTGCAATCCTCCTGTCTCAGCCTCCCAGGTACTGGGATGTGCCACCATGCCCAGCTTGTACTTGTTTTATTTTATTTTTTAAAGTTTTTATTGGTGCATTGTAATCATACATCTTTGTTAGGTACAAGCTGGTAAAGGCATAATGCACACATCTCTCATTTAACCCTTCCCCGATTCCCGCCCCACTCCCTCCCCCTCCCTCCTTCTCAAGTTCAGTTTAGTGATTGTGATGTGTTTGTGAAAGTCCATCATGTGCATTAGGGTGTCTCCCTCCCCTCTCCCCATCACCTTCAGTTAAGTCACCTTCTTTGCTCATCTAAGGTTTCTCCTTCTTCATCTGCAGTCCCTCTTATGACCCACTTTCTCCCTAGCTTCCGCATATTAGGGAGAGCATACGACTTTTTACATTTTGTGACTGACTAATCTCACTTAGCATAACGTTTTCCAGTTCCTCGTACCTGTTTTAAACAGGTGGTCTCGATCTGTTAGTACATTCTGAGTTTCTTGGGAGTCTAAAGCTGCCTGTGTTTTTGCAGCCCCTCTTAGTGGCTTCGTTTATTCTGTATCCCATAAGCTTGAAGTGTGACCTCCTGGTCTCCCTGGCCTTATTTGTCAAAATCCTGTGGGTGCTGAGTTGAGCAGATGCGCCTCCAGGTACATTTTGCCTTCACTCCCAAGGGGAAGAAACTGCCTAGTCTACCACTTCTAAAGTTTTCAGCTGGCAGCTTTCCTGAACCATGACCACATGGTTGGTAATGGTCAAACTCTAGCCATGGGACCACTGGCCTGTTATTATTAGCTCTCATGAAAGATTTGTCCTCGGCCACCAGCCCCAACCCCAAACAAACACGTTCCCTCGCCTGCCTTTGCCAGGGAGGGACTGTTTCCCGGTTCATCCTCAGGAAGGACGCAACTCTTGTCCTGGTGCTTCAAGACTGCTTGGGTATCACTGGCCGTTTCCATCCACACCCTTCCCTACTCTCCAGCCGATCACCTCCTTACTTTCCACATCTCTTTAGACGTCTTTCCGCACATGGATCAGCTTTAGGCCCTCACTCCGTCGCAGACACTCTCAGCTGCACCTCTCATAGGTGTTCGTCTGGCCACATCCCGTTCCCGGTGAAGCTGATGGCTGTCTTCTCTGCACCGGGTGTTCCTAAGCCAGGGCTTGCCACTCAGTCCCTGTCGTGCATAGAAGCCAGGACTGCGGCACCAGTATTCACAAAAAGAAAGCTTTATTGACGGGGAGACAGGAGGCACGCCCGAATCTGTCTCCCCCTTGGCCAGGAACATACAAGTTCAAGTGGCCTCGGGTGAAAGGAAGAAGAGGACCGACGGCCCGAGACCGGGAGGGACCCGGGAACAGTTCAGACCGCCTTGCCACCCTTGCCAGCTTCCCTCACAAGTCCATGAGGCCCTGTTCACATTCCTCACGTTCCACTTGCTGGTGACTTAGCGTTCCACCAGGCTCTCCACGTCATTTTAAGGTCAGGTCCCAAGGTTCTGCATTTGTGTGTGTGTGTGTGTGTGTGTGTGTGTATGTCTGTTTTATTTTTTGTGGTAATGAGGATTGAACTCAGGGGCATTCTACCTCCGAGCCACACCCCCAACCCTTTTTTTGTTTTTGTTTTGAAACAGGGTCTTGCTAGGTTGCCGAGAGTCACTATGTTGCTGAGGCTGTCCTCAAACCTACAGATCCTCCTGTCTCAGCCTCCCAAGTATTGGGATTACAGGAAGTTGACATTTTATCGCTGGCTTTCAGTCCCCTCTTCTCTTTCCTCAATCCTGAGGGAAAAGGACCATATCGGAGGTCCGGGAAGATGGCGACGGAGTGAGACACGTCTCAAGAGGCGCTGTAAGCTCGACTCAAATCAGTCGTGGAACCAACTTTTTAAAGAAGAAAAAAGCAACAAAAGGGTGAAAAACGCTGTGCAAACTGGAACGCAGCTGAGCAGAATCCGGAAGGCCAACCAGGGAGAGCAAAGAAACCCGACTCCGCGGCCCTGGCGCCACGCTGCTCAGCGGAAGCCGCCATTGAGCCGGCCCCCGGCATGGAGTCTACTAAGAAGGAAATATACAACAACCCTCTGCACCCCACCGGCCAGAGGCAGAGTGAGTGACTCCCGAACTCCCCATCTTAGCCAGGCGGCATTTCGAGGCACCTCCGACAGAGTCCAGAACGCGTGGTCATGACCAGCTTAAGCCCGTGCAGGCCCATCCCAGCTCACCTCTCCCCGCAGAGCCGGAGCAGAGATAACAGCTACACTGCAGAGCTTGAATCAAGACGACCACAGAGCAGCTTCTCGACGGAAGGAAGGAGAAGAAAAGCAGCTTAAAAGTGAGTAAAGAAACGGGCAGCTGATCGGAATCTAAGGAGCAGACCAGGGAGAAGGGCGGAGCCGGCGTGTGCGCAGCAGGAGCAGCCGCCATCTTGTCGGCCGCCCACAGCAGCAGAAACCTGCCCAAATACCTGGAGAGGCCAAACCAGGTCTTTTCTTACAAACTTGCAGGGATTTTTATCTTGCTTCTTGCTGACAGTCCTTGTTTTCTGGGTTTTTTTGCCTTGTTTTGTTCCGTTTTTACTGTTTTAACTTTGCATTGCTTTGATTTATGTATCTTTGTTCGGAGGATTGGTTGCTTTTTAGCTTTTGCTAGATCCTAGAAGTCAAAAACTGAAACCCACCAAAGACACCAATAGAGCAGGCAGAAGAAATACCAGAGTAATTGCAACTCAGTACAAGACACCATTCACAGAGAGAAAATAAAAATAAGAAACCTATAAATTCAGAGAAAGTGTGCAAGAACAGCAAAGTTATAAATTTAAGAACAAGGAAACCATGGGAAGGAGAAATACCAAAGAAACAGTGAG